>OX421447.1:7310543-7315543 GCA_949126865.1 Montipora capitata
TAGCTGCTGCTTTCCCTTTACAGAGATGCAAAAATGACAATGTTCCAGAGGGCAGGCTATAATAAAAATAATAAATGTCTCCGACACAATAATCTACATGTAGAAGATAAAAAAATTGACATTATAACAACACAGTAAACCATATCCTCCTGTAAAAAAATATAATTCTGAAAATGACTTGCAGTTTGATCTCACTGGTGGCACTAGCGGGGATTTTTAATTAAAACCACAACTAAAATGATCTTTTATGGGAGCACTTCTTATTTCCGAAGCAAGAAACTTCTAATAAAACAAATGTATCAATTTACTTGAGTTTGACTGCTAGTCATTTAGTGATTCGGAAAACCTTAACTTGCTGATGATACTTAATTTATTATAATTAAACAAAGCATGTAGATGTACCTATTATAATTATTTCATACTGTATAATAAAGAGTTTCAAGTAAAAAGAAATACAATTTATATGGTATGAAACAAAGTGATGTAAAAACCACAACCATTGTAAAATAATAAATGTCAGTAACCATAAAGAGCCTCCTTTGCTCACCTTCTATGCCTCAACAAAAACAGCTCTGAAAGTTCTCCGGTATTGTTTTTTCTTATTGTCGCCTTAAGTTAACAACACTGTGTTTTCAATTTAATAGTTCCCTTGGGAACTTAAACTATTTATCTTCTCAACTCTCAATCTTCAAGTTCTCTTGGGGTTCAACAAAAATTAACTAGCCTGTTTTGCCTATGATGATATATTGATTAATTAATGCGCATTTTAAATACATGTGCAGTCAGATCAAGACTGACACATTCTTTCTGATAAAAATGGTCACCATAGAAGAATTATAATAATTCTTCTTCTTCTAATAATTATTCTTCTATGGTGACCATTTTTATCAGAAAGAATGCGTCAGTCTCGATCTGACTGCACATGTATTTAAAATGCAAATTAATAAATCAATTAATTTTCATCTTTTTTCCTTTACCTACGTGTAACAACATAGTTGTGCTTCAGACTACAGTATTAGGGCAGAAAAGAGAGATTCTACATGTAACTTATTTCTTGCTAATCTTTCAAAAGCAAGTTTATTTGCGGCATTTTGTTTTAGCCAAGAGAAGACTTTTTAAATGTACTGAAAAAGAATCTAAAGCAGAATGAGACTTGACATTGTACCCTTCTGCTCACAATAATTAAGAAAGGGGAAAACACTTTCATGGTCCCAAATGCAGATCACGCAATCATATTTTATGCTTATAGCCATTGCCAAGTATTCCAAAATTAAAATATGAGCAGAGCATGTGGAGATATTGTCATGGTCTGTTAGTGCAGTGTATTTGGCATTCTTTTTACAAACACCTTTCATGCATGTAGCACACAGTCATTACTAAGCAACAGTCTTGCAGAGGAGATAGCAGAGGAATCATAATTATCTCGTGAACAGGTGTGTACCACCACTGATCTACAAAAGATCCCCGGGAACTACAACTGTACATATTTGATAGTTTGCATGTGACATCACGGCGGCCATGTTGGTGTACAGAACAATGCAGTACAACGCCTTTGGGATATTTAACTCTATTATAATTATGCAAAACTTGTGGGGGTCATTTTCTATAATTTGTTTTGTACACCAACATCGCCATCTCATCAAGTGGATACAAACCAAGAACAGGCCACTGAACTACATAAAGGTTCACGCAACATGTACATGTAGGTCTATTATGCCGAGGGTTGTCCAATACGCTGACATAATGAGATTCATGGCACTTGATCACAATAGACATCACAAAGTGTCCCCCAACCTTAATCCTTAAAAAATATTAACAGTTTTGCAAGACATAAAGAGCGGGACACTTTGAGACACTTTGTGCTGTCTATTTTGACGTACCAGGAATCTCATTACAATCTCATTATGTCGGTGTATTGGACATGTATGATTATGCCCTGTACACCATGCATGGCAGTCTAAATGTGTTGAAAGTTAGACTCTCGACTTGTTGTACATAAAGGAGATTGTTCAACTCCTGTGAAAGGACACTGTCATAACTGACATACAAATCTCTTAGGGCAGCAGGGGTGGCACAGTCACTGTGGTGAGAGCACTTGCCTTCCACCAGTGGAAAAAAAACCTAGGGGGCAGCTGGCCCCTAAGTTTTCAGATTTGGTCGCCAGCTCAAGTACATGTATTTCAGTCGCCAAAAAATTTTGGCCCTACATTTCAACAAAAGGTAAAATGCAAGTGAGGCCGAGCTGAAAATCAGAGCGCCTGAGGCAGCCTTGACAGCCAGAGATAGGTAAAAATAGTTGGAAACTTAAATGCTGGATAAGTTGACTTGAAAATAAATAATTGGACAAAAAGTTAATATAAATCAATCATGTTAATATAAATCAATCATATTAACATTGCTAACAAATTTGATTGTGACCGAGTCGACTGTTCCAGATATCGTAATATGATATCCGCATTTTAAATAGGGGTGTAACGATTAATCGAATTCTCGATTAATCGCGATTATGACCGTTCGGTTCGATTCACGATTATTTGATTCCACGTTTCGATTTTGGTTCGATTTTTTGCATACCTTTCCAAAAGTGCCCTCAGTGAGTCATTATATTGTAAACTTAGAATCCAGATCTCAATAAGATGTGCCTTTTTCATTGACAATCGATCAAAGATGCTAATTTGCAGTTCTTGCGCCATGTTGCTTGGTAAAAATGTTGCCCCTCTACCACCCCTTGAGAATTTCCAATAAGGCAAACCATGTGCGTGCTCATTGTCAAGTTCTCAAACATGGCGACGAACGACTACTGTCAAAGTTCGCCAAAAAATATCTATGTGTCCCTTCCACATCAGTGGCCAGTGAGAGAGTTTTCTCTTCTGCAGGGGACATTGTGTCTGCTCAGAGGTCATGTTTGCATAGTGACCATGTAGACAAGTTACTTTTTTTAAAGAAAAATATGAGAGTGCACTAGATCTAGATTCTAGAAAGAAGTTAAAGAAGAACACTGACAAATTGCATGTTTTTTATTTTTTATTGCATCCTTGAAATAGATTAATAATGTTCCTGTTACTATTGTATCCTCACATTGAGAGTTTAGGGTACATGTTGTTTACATTGTGTATCATCTTGCAAGAATTAAAAATCATTAATATTTTGCATACTCGAATCGAAATAATCGAAACCGAAAGGCAATAATCGAAATCGAATCAAATCGAAAGGAACATGAATCGTTACACCCCTAATTTTAAATATACTCTTCAATTCCTTGGAAATGTTCTTAATCTGCAAACCCTTCTCTTAATGTGCAAACAGACTCAATTGGTACAAAGATATTCACTTGAAAAACTTGTGACTCTTTGTTGTTATGCTAATGCTAAAGAACACTAAATCTCTGCATTAATTTATTCGCCGTGACTTGAGATTGGTGTCACAATGACACGAGAAATGTCAGCTAGTAAGTTTTTTTAATCGCTTTCTTAAATTTTTGACATTAGTGACATTGACCAGACAAGTACATTTAAAAAATAATAATTTTCATGATAAAATTCATTATGAACAACACTTTCATTTCTTTCTCATTATTTCTTCACCGGGATGCACCCTTGCAGGATTCATGCATAAAATCATTTTTAACATTGGCATACAGTAATCACCGCTATGCACCCTAACAGGCGCAGAAATGTTTGGAAAATATTTGTTTTAGTTCATCAATGGTTAGAACATTTTTTCGAACCAAAGTCCTGAAAGAGGAATATCTTACGTTTAACTAGGCAAAAAAACAATGTGAATCAAACAGGACATCGAATGCAGTAGTCATCTTTAAGTCGCCAGAAAACTAAGGTTAGTTTGTAGTCACAATGCTGGCCACATTTAATGAAGGCTCTGTCAATTCTCAAAATATTCACTTGGGGAGTCGCAAATTTATGCAACAAAAAAGATTGACATAGTTCTTTTCAAGGCCTAAAGTTCCGAAGCTGGAGGTACAAGAAGCTGATTCCGCAAAAGTCAATCCACATGCAGCAAGAAAGAGGTACGTGTATTTCAAAATGCTTGGAAGATGAAACATAGGTGGCTTGAATATTTAGAAGAAACAAATATTATTGTACCTTGGGAAAGGGCTCAACCTTTTTAAGGGATGGTCCCTAAATTTGAGGGTTATGGGCCATATACTGTAGCCCCTTGAGAAAAGTAAGAACACTGCACAAAGCATACCGGTGTGTACACAAGTATGCGGTCATTGCATTCAGCTTTTTTAAGTATTTTAAAGTTCTTAGGCTTTTTCTTTAGTCATTCATTTATTCATGATACACTTTCCAAATAAGATTAAGAGTTTTTAAAAAATCTTGGACGTCACTAGTCCTGGAATGAAGTTACTGAAAGATGTAGATTTCAAAGGCTACATGCGTTAAAGCGTGAAGTATGGTCCGCCATTGGACATTCATTGTACTCAGTCAATGAATAAACAAAACAATAATCATCATCATCATCATCATCATCATCATAATAATAATAATAATAATAATAACATCTTAGCGGCCAGGCTGGTGACTAAGAGTGAAAAGTTAGTCACCAGTGAATAATTAAATCCAGTCACAATGTCGAGCACTGGGCCCAGGTTTGATTCCCAATCCCGGCGTCATACATGCATGTGGGTTAAGTTTGTTGTTGGTTCTCTCCTTGCTCCAAGAGGTTTTTCTCCAGGTGCTTGAGTTTTCCCCTCTTCAGAAAAACCAACACTGCTAAATTCCAAATCCATCTGGAATGCACGGAAACATGACTTTGTTGAACGAGCTCCTGAGCCCTCTTAAGGTGTTCCGTAGGTAAACAAATTACATTTACATTTATATTATTTTTAATATCTAAAATTTACCAAAAAACGAGTGATTTTACTATCAGCAAATTCATTACTGTCTTCTCATAATACATGTAAATTTTATTATTATTATTATTATTAGATATCATCATCATCATCTTTTTTTTTTTTTTTGCATTTAGAATAAGCAGCT
>OX421447.1:7328043-7333043 GCA_949126865.1 Montipora capitata
AACAGCCATTTTTATTGAGAAAATATTTCTTAAAAATAAGACAAAAACCTTAAATTGTAGCCTAGAAAAACAGCGAAAGAGAAACATTACAAGTACAAAGACATGTACTACAACAATAACGTTTGATTTTACCTAACACATTTGTATTTATTTCATTTTATCTATCTTTTTATTACTAATTTTTTTCTTCACTCAGTATTTGGTGCTATTGTCGGCTGAGGCTGCTTTTTGAGAACTTTTTCTGAATATTTTGCAGTTACGCATCCTGAAAGAAAAACAAAGCCATAAGGGCAAATTACTCATATTGATTATCATGAATTCCACATGTACTCGCAAGTCATGCCGTGGAAGTGGAAATAAATGTGCGTCACCTAACCTTTAATTTGAAAATTGCTATGAACCTCAGACACGTAGCATTTACAGAGAATCGAAGGGATCCTTTGCCAATCATATAATTTGCAACAACCACTCTTTTGATGTAAACCTTATTACTAGTAAGTAATCTCGTTAAAGGTTCACCTATTTTTTACAGGATTAGAGCAGGTAAGCCGAATTATAATCCTTGCCTGTACATGTCAAATTATTTTGGGACTTGAAGTTTGAAAAGTTCGAATATCGGCTAACTCAATGTTGTACGCAATTAAAATCTTTTCGAAATAAAACGTTTTGTTCCAGTATTACCATATCATTTTAAATGTGAATGCTTCATTGCCATGCAAATTAAACACACAAAGAATCTTAACCCCGAGAGATTTGAATTGGTTGAGTTAGCCGATTTAGTCTATCGTCATTTTTAAGCTAAGGACAATAAGTCATCAACTCAAATATTATCTGCTTATAATTAGCGCCTACCTTTGTACTTGGATTGCTGTATGCATTTCCTCGTTTTGAATCAGTATTTAAAGGGCAAAACAATCATGAATCATAAGATTTATGCTCGTTGATTCAAACTTAGAATAAAACCGCCGAACTGTAAGAGGAGCCGTCGTTGGTGACTGCTGACCAAAAGGGAAATGGCTCACTAGTTTCCAGTCTTATCTCTCGCGTTTTATCGAAGATGGCGGAGGATTACAACCCTCCGATTCATCGCACTGTGTTAAAGAAAAAGTGAGCAAAAATCATAGCAGACTCATGGAATTAACCCTTAAAGGAATGTGAAAAGATACTGATCGAGCCGATTCGTCACTAGAGTCTCTAGATGTGGCCCTGAATTCTGTATTTTAGCCCTGGTATTTTTTTAAAGGATTACGTGCTGACACGAATTATTTGATATTTCGAGAGTATATTGTTTCATATTGCTTCTGGCCCGGCCTGCAGCTATTACGAGTTCATCAAACAAGGTAATCTGTTACTGATATTTCCGACAATCAATGGATTACATCAGAATAAACGTTTTCTTTTTAATTGATTCGTGTACAGCGTGATTATTTTTATGTTCAAAGTTTGGTTCCTTAACGATGCTTGAGGGTACATGTACGTAATACCTCATAGGATCTTTGGGGATTTTATACACTTCACTCCTAAAAAGGTCCTTATAAGATCCTTATCCTTGAAGGATCAAGATCACTCTAAAGATCCTTTTTAGATCCTTGAAAGATCCTATGAGGATCTTTCAAGGATCCTAACGGAGATCCTTTCAAGATCACTTTAAGGTTCCTTTTAAGATCCGTGAAGGATCCTCATAGGATCTTTCAAGGATCCTAATAAAGTTCCTTTCAAGATTACTATAAGGATCCTTTTAAGATCCTTGAAGGATCCTCATAGGATCTTTCAAGGATCGTAACAAAGATCCTTTCAAGATCACTTTAAGGATCCTTTTAGGATCCTTGAAGGATCCTCATAGGATCTTTAAGGATCCTGATAAAGATCTTTTCAAGATACCTCTGAAGATTCTTTTAGGATCCTTAAAGGATCCTCATACAATCCTTGAGGATCTTTCGAGGATCCTTTTAAGGTTTCTTTCAAGATCACTATAAGGATCCTTCAAAGATCCTCAAAAGATCCTAGTATGATCTTTAAGGATCCTGTCAAAGATTTTATTAAGATCCTTTCAAGGATCCTTTTAAGATCCTTGTAAGATCCTCAGTCACTCTTTGAGGATCTTCAAGGATCCTTTTGAGGATCTTTCCAAGATTTTGTGTGTGGATCTTGGTAAGATCTTTGCAAGATCCTGATAATTTCCTCAAGGATCTTGATGAAGTATCCCAAGAGTCCTCAATGTTAGAAAATCTTTGAAGATCCTTTAAAGATCCTTCAAGGATCCTGTGAAGATCTTCATCTTTAAAGATCTTTGTCAGGTCTTTGAAGATCTTTGAAGATCTTTAAAGATCCTTTAAGGATTTTCACCAGGGATGTACCAAAGAAATATTTCAGAGGAACGATTAAAATGAAGGAAACCAAGTGTTTTACAAACCATCGAAACGATTCAAACTAAACGAACCAAACGAACCAAACCACATATCAAACCATTTGAACACTAAGCGAAACGAAAAATTTAATTTTCGCGTGATGGTTAAAAATTTAGTGCAAAAACTAGTAGTGTAACGCTAGTTCTACCGCTATTACCCTAAAAGTACTCATTGTCTGTGAATGAATGTTTCACAGGATATTGTCCAACTAATGTGCACCTAAATTTTTAATGTTCTTGGGCAATTTTGTGAGAGAAAGAAAATATTTTCACAAACATCTCAATCGCGTTCACTGCTGTTTTTCTCGCTGATTTCAAGTGCGGGTTTTTTATTTTGTTGTTAAATGAAAACAGAAAGATATTTTGAAGCTTTCTTTTTACCAGCTAAATGCACATGAAATTTACTAGCCTGCATAGCAAGCGTTCTTTTTCGACAAAAAGAGCTTCGAAACGATTTTCCGCAACGTGGCCGCGCGGAAGTTGGGGAGAGCGACTGACGGAATGCTTGCAAGAAGACCTGTACGGGTCCGCAAATGATCCCAGGACAGCAAATGATCCCAGAACCGCAAATGATCCCCAAACTGCACCGCAAATGATACCAGGACCGCAAATGATCCCCAAACTGTACCGCAAATGATCCCGGAACGCAAATGATCCCGAAAAAAAAGTGAGGAATGGCATGGAGGGTGGAATGGTCTGGATTGAGAATTAATGAGAAGAGCGCTTATTTTTATTAAAATCACTTTAAATCATGCATGGCTAGCAACAGGTTTCTGCCTCATTATAGTTTAAATTTGCCACATTTGATTATTGGATACTGTAATAATATTACCATATCGTATATGATTGACGTGTAATTTTATATACGGACGTAAGTATATAAAATTACCCTCTTGTATGATTCGAACCAGATTAATAAATCCTTGAGCTGATCAACACATACAGTTTAGTCGTTGCCGTTCTTTCTTAAACCGAGTTTATTACATGGTGTCAGAAGCGGCCCATCATGGAACACATGAAGCCTATCGGACCTTTAAGATTGGACGGAAACATTGCCGAAAATTGGCGCAAGTGGAAGCAGCGCTGGGTGCTCTATGCTAAAGCCAGTGGAGCAGATTCCAAAGTTGAGGAAACTCAATGCGCGGTCTTCTTACACACAATCGGGGAAGAGGCTCTCGAAGTGTATGATACCTTCACCTTCACAGAGGCAGAGGCGAATAAGATAGAACCCCTTGTGGCGAAGTTCGAGGCGTACTGCTCCCCGAAAAAGAACGTTACATATGAACGCTATCTTTTCTTTTCGTGTACGCAAAATGGCCGGACAATTGACGCCTTCGTAACTGATCTTCGCACGAAGGCGAAGACCTGCGAGTTTGGAACTCTTCACGATAGTCTTATCAAGGACAGGATTGTATGTGGAATAGACAACAACAGTGTAAGGGAGCGGCTACTACGCAACACAGAGCTTACACTTGAGGTTGCAATTAACACTGTGCGAGCCGCAGAAACGAGTAAAACTCAGATAGAAACCCTGACTAACGCAGCCTTAGAAGCAGCAGCTATCAACCTCGGCCGAAAACAAAATCAGAAAACAAAGCCTCCACTAAGAAAACAGCCCCCAAAACTAACAGAGCAGAAACAGAGTAAAAAGCCATGTGGTCGTTGTGGCTCTCACCACAAACCAAGAGAATGTAAAGCATTCGGTACCACATGCCGTAGATGTCAAGGCAAAAATCATTTTGCCCACATGTGCTTCACCAAAAGCCCAAATTCTAACCACCAAAAGCTTCACGAGGTCGGGCAACAATCGGACACCGAAACAGACGAAGATCTCTTCCTTGGAGAGCTAGAGTCATCACAGAAAGACAAGAATGAACTGTTCACAAATTTAAACGTGAATGATGAAAACATCCGTTTCAAAATAGATACAGGTGCACAATGCAACGTTATTCTGGAACATGCTTTTGAAAAACTAAGAAAAAAGTCAAGTCTGCAGACAACCAAAGTCACGTTGACGGCCTATGGTGGGGTACGCGTCCCTATAAAAGGAACATGCACCATGAAAATCAAGCACAATGACCAAAATATTGATGTCAAATTTTTCGTGGTCGCTGTTGACAAAGCTCAGCCCTTAATTGGTCTACAAACATGCCGAGATCTCGAACTGATTAGTATCAACAACAATGTGAGTGCAGTAATAGCTAAAGAAACTGAAATCCTCGATGAATATCAAGATGTATTCGCCGGACTCGGTTTGGTGGATGGCGAATTTCACATCGAGCTACGTGATGATGCCAAGCCCACTATACACCCGCCAAGAAAAATTCCCCTGAGCCTTATGCCGAAACTCCAGAAAACATTGGAACAAATGACAGAAATGGGAGTCATTAATAAAGTCAACAAAGCAACTGACTGGGTTAATAGCCTGGTGATTGTAGAAAAAAAAGACGGTTCATTAAGACTTTGTTTAGATCCGAAAGATTTAAACAAATCAATCAAGAGAGAGCATTACAAGCCTCCGACAGCTGAAACAATATCCAGCAAACTAAACGGGAAAAGAATTTTCACCGTAATCGACATGAGCAACTGTTAC
>OX421447.1:7338043-7360543 GCA_949126865.1 Montipora capitata
TGCGCTCGCAAAATACGAAATTCAGAAACATATAAACTCGTACAGAGTTCGATGGGTAGTAAGTAAGGCCGTTAAATGCAAATCTCCAGCAAAGCTGACCATGAAACCATTCAAATAGCTTTAAGTTTAAAACTAACGACGATTTCAGTGCGACTTGCTGGCTATTTTGTTGGTGCAGAGTGGTTGACGAAATGGATCATACTAAATCTCCTGGAAATTACAGGCAAACCTCCTCGCTAGTTTGATAATCCACAGTACGTTTTTTGGTCAAATCGTCGCGAAATCGTAGATGAAATAGCAAGTAAAGGTGCTTTAAAAAATCAAATAACTTTACAAAGGAGCCGCTTTCTTCTCACAATAATTAAGAGAAGATTTAACAGGCTGCGTATTTGTCTTCATCTTGTCTCAATTCATATGATATAGGACTCAAGCTTACATCAGGCAAGGTACGCAGAGAATTTGACGAATTTCCTTGATCCTGAAACATGTGGATTCTGATAGTTCGCAGGCATTTTATTAATTCATCCTGCATAAATAAAGTATCTTTTGCAAGCGAGCGAAAAGCTCACTTCAGTTCAGTCCAAACTTTTCATCGACAATAAGCGCTGCCAAAGTTTTGTTAAATAACGATCGAATCTTTTGCTTTTACTGAATTACGGAAACGCCATAGCGGCTTCAGCTGACATGTAAATAATATTGAATTTCCCTTGATGGATATTGTCCAAGCAGTCCAGATTTTCATTTAAATTACAGACTGTCATTCCCATAAAATTCACCTCAACCACTTACTTGATCGCGTATTATGCTTTGAAATGGAGAAATCACGATGATACTCGAGAAGCCGGTTCTTCGTTTTAAGTTCTTTTATTTCGCCCTCCGCACATCATGACATACATCTGAAAAATTAAGCTTTTTCCGAATCCTGTTGGCAAAATGGCCATTACATCTATACAGTTAAAGAGATGGGGCATTGACTTTTTTTTTCCTTTTCAATGTAAAACCCGAGACCCGATTCGCTCAGCTTCGACACACGATTCAAACCTTTCACATCTTCCACCATTGCCTTTGTCACGCTAGAACTTAGGAGAAATATTTTGCTCCAGAATTTGTCACCTGTCAATCATTGTGACTGTGCCGCACCAATCAGAAGCCCCCATTCGTGGGCGAACGGGTTTTTCAAAAATAGGGGGTCTTCTTGCAAGCGTTCCCTCAGTCTCTTGCCCCAACTTTCGCGCGGCCAGTTTGCAGAAAATCGGTTCGAAGCTCTTCTGTCGAACAGGAACGCTTGCTACGCAGGCTAGAAATTTACTTTCCATTTCTGTTTTTAGATTATTACAGTAACGTTGTAATCTTAAAATCCAGCGCTTTATTTAGCGTTACGTATTTTGGAACGGCCTTGACCACCAATACCGTGCGCAAGGCCGCGCCTCGTTTCACTAAAGGTTGAGTTTTGATTTCTATTTATAATAAGCCATTAGCACCTGTTACAGCTTTCATTTCGTCATTGTTTCATGAAAAGGTATGTTGTGTTTTGTGGGGGTTTTAACGGTCACACAACATGTCAAAAGTACGGTACTAGTTACTAAAATTTGCCAAAGCTGGTATGTTGGAAATAGGTTTATCTAGCTACTGTCAAAATTTAATTGTACAATCATGTAATCAAGCAAAACGCCTTTGAGTGGCAATCTTTATATTGCAAAAATTAATGTTTCGGAAAACAGCGCCTCAAAAGCATTTTGTATCAGACGAACAAACAACACCTCCCCCCATGAGGACGCCACTTTGTTCCGGTCACAGCTTTTGGTCTCTCAAAAGTTCTAGTAATATTTTTTCTAGATTTTTGATGCATGTTTTCGGAGTAGATTGGCCTTCATGCTAAAGAGAAAAAGGACTCACATCGGTCTCATCAAACACAGCAGCAGCAGCAGCAGCAGCAGCAGCAGCAGAGAAAAAGTGGAAGCGGACCAATGCAAAAGCTTAATGCAAACAGAAACACAAATTATGTAGGATGTTCGTAAAATTACCATCGCAAACAGATGGTGACAGTGATATGAGAATGCAGGCTGGTTAATATGTGAATCGTTTATATATAGTATTTCCTCGTCAATTTGTAAGAAGACCATAGGAAATTTATACCCTTGGTCTTATTTCTTTATTAGTACGAGTGTGTTTATTCTCTTTCACTGGCTACTGAGAGAGCCTGATTTAGCACCTCTTGAATTCCCTTGGTTTTTCTTCAGATGCTGCAATAATTTATTCGCCGATATGGTTCGTCAGAGGTGTCTGAAGGCCGGTTTTGGTAAATGATTCTTTGTCTTAATTCCGCTTAACGTCCCTGCTTCGCATCACTCATGCTTCTGTGATGCTTCCGCTATGTTCTCTTTTTCCTACCTCGGATGTTCATGTGGCTGGTGGGTCTTCATTGCTTAATATACATATATATAAATACTTTCTTAAAATATGATTTAATGCCACAAAAGGTAATATATATGATGCTTTTATATACATGTACAAATACCTTGAACGCTTGTGAGCGAAGACAATTACTTAATGTTTCCCATGAAAAGCATTCCGACAGTCTATATATGCTGTCAATCAAAATGAACTTCTATTTCCAGCAAAAAAGTATTTTACCAATATCTCTGGGTATAATTAGGTATTTTTTGCGATTGTCAGGTGTGACCTTAACCTTCACTTAAAATTCAAAAAAAGTTTCGGAAAATTTTCTCCCATAAATTAAAGTGCCTCTTTTTATGCCACCCTACTTATCTTTCCCTTAACAAATTATGCAAAATAATATCAACTGTAGTCATTAATCAACTTTTTTTGTTTTTTGGCTGTAAGTTCAAGGACTTCAAGTCTCATAACCCTACTCATAATTTGCACTTTTACCGTTTTCCGTTTTCCTGCAACGGGTATACATTGATTTTATAATTAACAACACCCTCTCCAACTTATTCGACTGCATGACAGATCATACTGTGCACTGACTTACAACTGGTCTGAACTGTAAATATGAAAGAAGAGGTTTTAGGTGATACAACACCCATAATATCAATGACAAGTACAGCCTTGGAAAAAATTGTTGAAACACTTTGCAATACCTTGCCCTCCCACAATTTTGTTTAGCTGAGTCGGCTAAGAAACTCACATGCAAACAACATTTTTAGGGGAGAAAGTGGCGAAAGTTTCAGGTCTGTATTATTCATTTACTGTTCCAAGAAATTTTGTGACAGACTCTAGAATTTTATTTACAGCTGCTGCCTGTTGCCTACTGCGGTGTCTATCTGACTGGCCAGAAGTATGATTGCCAGAGACTCACAAAACAAGCGCGAAAAACATGATTGTGTATACCTCGCTCTTAAAGTGTTAGACTAAGTCTACCATGATCAACATCAGTGACATATTATTATCACATCATAAATGATACAAAGCCAATTGTGTTGGCCATAAAAGCAAACGCAATACACCGTATGTATAAATTACGTGATTTTTTCAGCTTCAACCAGCTGTTGTCACGTTTTTTCCAAACTATACTTCTTCATAACAAGAAAATCAGAAAGTGAATGTCACTTTTGCGCACTAAAAAATTAATGCGCTTTACGTGTAACTGCATATATACCTTGTTCCCAACTGGGCGCTTGCCATGACTTACAGTGGAAAACATTAATAATACTCTAAGGGCTTTATAAAAGGTAGTTGAGGAACAAACAATCGTTCTATTGTGATTTTGACGAAAGAAAACACAAAGCAAAGTGCACTGGAGACGATACCGACTTCGACACAAAAGCAAGCACAAAGGGCGCTCGCCAGTGACTTATTGGGAAAACAATAATGTTACTCTTAGGACTTTACAAAGGGTAGTGGTGGAACAAACGATCATTCTATTATGATTCTAGCGAAAGAAACAGCCCATCATGACTTACTATGGAAAACAGTAATAATTATTACTCTAAGGGCTTTACAAAGGGTAGTTGTCGATCAAACATCATTGTTCTATATTATGATTTTGATGAAAGAAACCACAAAACCATGTACCTCAGACGATCCTACTCAGCTCGGGTGTATTCGACAACCCTCGTTTTGTCAGTCAACAGAGAGTCCACGTGAGTTCATGAAGAAAATTATGGATAGGAGTAAGTTTTGAACTTCATAACCGTGAAGCCTAGTTTTTCCTCCTTTGAAATACCGGAAAATGGTTTTGGGTACTTTTTTTTGGCAAACATCTTCTTATGTAGAAGACAAACAAGAAGAAAATTTCATGTATACCGCAAATGCGAAAATGCCTACTTTTCATGTAGAAATGGCAAGCGGCAGCCGGCAGAAAATGGTGGGAAAATCATGTTCATGTGGTCACTTTATCCATTTGCATTTCACGGAAACGTGATGCTAAGGCTGCCTTCGATTGACCCTATTCCGAAATAAGAATACAGGGAGTGATGATTTAAAACACTATGTGTGGCGTTTTGCGGCAACAAGGATAATAATTATAAAGCTTAGTGTTTAAAATAGCATTTTAGCAGAGGTTTGACAATAATTATTAATGTGAATCTTCGTAAAAACGAAGGATTTCTAACTTCTATTCCATGTATTCCTATTCTGGAATACGGTCAATTGAACGCGCCCTAAATCTCTCGATTGCCTCTGAAAATTCAGGCTGCTTCAATGGGATTGCAACTCACGACCAACTTTACCTCTACCAACTGTGATCAATGAAGCCACTCAGTAGTTCTGAGAAGATCAATTTGTTGGGCTCATGTGTAATCCTGCAAAGGAGTTGATGAATAAAAGAAATGCATAATTTGAAGTGTAGGAAACGCTTTTTATACTTACTTTTACTTTATTTACATACACTGTACATAATGATAAAGGAACACGAAGGATCTTTGAAAGATAGCAAGAAAGATTGCTAAAGCATGATCCAATGACCACTCACTGCTAATTTGCTTATTGTCAACTCATGCCGTCAAATACTACTATGTTTTCAGATAAATCAGAAGGAAAAGCAAGTAACAGTCCAGGGAGGATTGCTTGTGATAGAACTCAATGAATTACTGGACCGACATGGCTTAGCTTTACCCAAGTAAGTAATCAGCGTTTAATATTTACGGTTACGGTAATAATAATGACATGTACAAAATATGTAATTTACGGAGTTAATAACTTTACATCTGTGGCTGTCAAGGCCCCTTTACACGCTCTGATTTTTGGCTCGGCCTTGCTTGCATTTTACCTTAAAGTTTATGTAGCCATTTTTTAGCACCTTTTGTTGAAACTTAGGACAATATTTTTTTGTTCGTTTATAAGTGGTAGCCTCTCTTTTGTTGAAATGTATAAGGCCCAAAGGGTCAAATTTTTTGGTAACCAAATCTGAAAAGCCTCTAGATTTTTTCCTGAAAGTTGAGCACTCACTGAATCACTTTTTGACTGTAAACTGCATATTAAAAGCAGTATCGCCACAGCCCCCTAAACAGCATTATTGTTAATAGGGGGATGACCTAATGTACTGGTACATGTACTTCACTTCACTTATTCAATTTCATGTTTTCTTTTCTTCAGTGTAGTCCTCCCAATTTGTTCCATACATTTATATGTTATTAGCAAAGCTGTCTGTTTCATTTTAAGAAAGTTTAATACTGACAGTGAACAGCAAGAGCTACCTCAGTTTGTGCCATAACTTGACATTTTATTTTGGTCTACTAATTTTACAGTCTCAGTTCAGTATCTGGGATGTCCTGTGCTGGGACACTTGGAACCTGCACTCATGGAACAGGAAAGGATTATGGACTAATTGCAACTTTTGTAAGTTTGCATGAAGTTGTAAAAAGAGTTTCTTCAAGGAGCAGAAAAGGCTAATGATAAAAAATAATAGGACAGATGATTTTACTTGACTCTCAATAGGAGCCACCCCAGGTGTGAATGGGTTACATTGTAAGTATTCAGTGGTTTCAAAAGTGCTGTAATGTCAGTCTTAGAGAAGTTGGCTACTTTTTGCCCTGAACTAATAAAAATACTATTAATAACAGGGCTTCTGATAGGATGCGGAAAAAAATTAAAGATTATGCGGAATTTTTGGCGATATTATGCGTAAACATGCATTGATTATGCGGAAATTACACTGGATTATGCAGAAATTTAAACAATTAATAGAACTAATAATTAGGCCTGTCCAATGTATTTACATGCTTATTGTAAAATCAGGACTCGAAATTGCAACCAATACAGTCGCATTTCATTAAGTAAAGTACGATCGTCCAGGTGAGTGTAGTCCTGAGAAGGACTGTTTGAGATGACATCGACTGACGTTTCGACAACCTGAGCGGAAGTCATCTTCAGAGTCTTGACTCTGAAGATGACTTCCGCTCAGGTTGTCATCTCAAACAGTCCTTCTCAGGACTACACTCACCCGGACGATCGTACTTTACTTTAATAATGATATGACTCCTGGGTTCAAACCATTTACAATCGTTCACAGTCGCATTTACGACTGAATTTTTTCCCTTTGTGATATCTGGCGAGTTGCCGATTTGCAACTAGCTTTCAATGTCAAAATAAAAGGGTTAGTAATCGGCATTTTGCCAAAACTTTTGCTAAAATAAATGAAGCGATAAGAAAATATTTTGTTTCAATTAGGAGATAAGGAGCAAAAATGTGATGCGGTTGAACCACGATCCACTCCCTCGATCATTCACCATTTTCAGTGGTTTTTTACACATACGTATTGCGGGCTCCTGTTTTGTTTTGTACCCTTCTTTTACAAATGATGCGTTTTAATTTGCTACTAAATTTTCATACCTCGAGCCTCGGGTATGTTATGAAAACGGTTTAACTAGAGTCCAGGCCCATTGCTGAAAAATGTAAGGAAATTGCTAACGAACTTTCATCTTGCGAACGAAATGGCGTGTTTTCTTCAATGTTCAGGAAAATAAGCGTTTCAAAGTAGTCAATCTCTTTGGCTTTTGTGTTTGTGAGGATGGTAAGCAGCTCCTTTTAATTTAATCACTAATATCAGGCATTTCTTCAGTTTTATGTGGAAAATATATCGTAATTATGCGGATGATGCAGATTTTACGGAATTATGCGGATCCGCATTGCCGCATCCTGTCAGATGCCATGTAATAATATTAATCCATTGACACCTGTACTGCCCTGTACTGCCCTAATTGATAAGTAAAATCATATGGCGTTAGACAGAGTAAAATCTACTAAGTCCCACTCCCAGGGGTCAATGAGTTGAAGACAGATTCTTTCAAACATACAATTGTACAGTCCTGTAATACCATATTTAAATTCATTTTGAGAATCACAATGGTTGATTACTCTACTCAAACCAGCTAACAGTGCAAAATTTTATTCATTTGAAACATCTGCATTCTTTGCAGCAAAAATTGCTCGCTGAATTCTTTTTCCCAAGATAGGCAACTTTCGTAACCAGTCACCTTTCTTGCAGGTTGTATCACTGGAATTAATGACTGCCAGTGGCGAGGTACTGCAGTGTAGCAGGAGTTCAAATAAGGAAATATTTTTAGCAGCCCTGTGTCATCTTGGTTCTGTTGGCATAATTCTCGCTGTAACTTGGCAGTGTGAATCTGCATTTCGACTACACCAGCAGTGTGAATCCATGTCTTTAGAGAAGGTATGGAAGTGCGAGTAAATTAAAGAAAAGTTGAAATGTTAAAGTGCTGCTATGATAAAAAAAAAACACTCCCTTTTTTTCTTCCGATCATCTGAAAGAGTCCTGACAAATTTTGAAAAACTTTGATTTTTATCCAAAGGTTGTTTATTTTGAGTGCACATACATGTAAGTTTTGGATTACATGGTCTGCCATTAGTCGGGTTCAAAACTGACTGATTGAACCTCAGAGTTGGATCTAGGGAAAATTAAGTGACACCATTTACTCGCTAGCTTAAAATTTCAGTGTGTAAAAGTATGTAGCATATAATTATGTGCAAAACACAAGTTTAAAAATCTGAAAGCCTGAAACTCCTGTACTGCATATTAATTCAGCCTTGTATACACGCATTGCATTATTAAACTAGCGAGTCTTTGACCTTATTTTCTCCTCAATCCTGAGCTCTCTCAAGAGTTTAAAGTTAGTAATTAATAGACCCATTTCAGTAATTCCCAATCTGGAGGACAAAACAATGGTTGTTTTGTCCCCAGAGAGAAACAAACCTTTCAAATGCAAATCAATCTTATTGTTTTGTCCTCCAGATTGGGAATTAACTGAAAGGGGTCTATATATAACAGACCATTAATTAAAATAGAAAAATTCAAGATCACTTTAGTTCATGTTTAGTTAACATAGTTTGGAATCTAAAGAAAAAGAGAATATATAAACCGAATGCATAAATGATGACCAAAAAAGTATTCTTTTGTTTAATAATTATGTGCTAATTAGGCTCACTAGCCTCGCTTTCAAGCAACATTTCTTTTGTATTTTGACCATGCAAAGGAGTCTAGTAAGTCTAATTAGCATATTTTGGTGCCATTTATGCATTTTGGTCTATTATTGACTTTGGTCATAGTTACTGTAGCCCTTTAAAATTAATTTTGAGAGAGAAAAAAACAGGGATGAGATACTTAGTTCTGGAGACATATTAAATTATCTCACTTCTTATCCTCTGACAAAGTTCTTTCAAGGATTTGCTGATGATAGATTCTGTAAATTAAAGAATTTTGCATAAAAATGGCATAGTTGTTTGCTGTACTAGGTAGTTAAAATAATTTAAATTATCCTTGACTATACATGTAGATCTTAGAGGTCTAAAATCTCAGGTCTTTTTCTTGAAGCTGTACGCAGAAAAACATGGCAACATAATAAAATGACCAATTTGCAAGCAAGTCACTTAATTTATAGGAAGTTACTCAAACAGCCCTTTGAATTTGTGTGATGTGAAAGAGAGAAATTTTTGTGTACATGTATTATTTAATTTTCATCATACATGTATTTCAGGTTTTTGAGAATCTTGAAACATGGAAATTGTCTGACGAGTACTTCAAATTCCATTGGTATCCACACACAGGACAGGCAAAAGTTTATCATGTGAACAGGACCTCTGAGGTATGAAAATAATAAAACAATATAATTGCATAATAATATTTGTCGCAATTTTGCGACAAGTTATGAAGATTTTAGTTGCAAAATTGTCGCGCTGCATTGTGTTGTCAGCGGTTTAACAAAAGAAAATATGAGCCTGCAATACAGTACTTATGTGTAAATTTAAGGAACCACTGAAAATGGCGAATGATCAAAGGAATGGTCCAGGTTTTATGCACGTAACATCACAGCTATATTACACTACAATTACGCTATCTTCGGATTGAAAGAAAATTCACTGCGAGAAACAAAATAATTTTGTCTTTTCTTTTTTTATTTTAGCAAAAGAAGCAGCAAAGTGGCAACTGCTAATCACCCTTGTGTTTTGAAAGAGCAAAGGTGAAAACAAGTCGCAAATTTGTGAAAGAAGAAATGACAAAATTATTTTGTTTCTTGCCGTGAATTTTCTCTCAATCTGACGATATCGTAATTGTCGCATAATTTACCTGTGATGTTACGTGCGCAACTGCATTCCTTCTATATTATTTGACATTTTCAGCGGTTTCTTTAAACACAAGTATTGTGGGCTCGTATTTTGTTTTGCTACACCGCTGACAACACAACGGCTTTGCAATTAAAATTTGTGAAATTGCGACTAAATTTTCATATCTTGTCAAAAAATTGCAGCTGTATTTTTTTGTTTATTTCAAGCCCTGCGCGAAGAAAAAAAAATTCAGTCGCAAAATGCTACTGTATTGGTCGCAATTTCAAGCCCTGATTCACCCTTTAAGGCGTCTTTATTTATGAGTAAGTCTTCTTGTGTTGGCCAGAGTTAAACAATCTATGTTGTGATTCAAATGTTTCCTTGGTTTGAAATTTTCCAAACCAGTTCAATTTTGGTATGTCTAATATTCATTATAAATCATACTCTCAAACAAAGGCAAATCAAAATTGAACAAATTTTGAACAAGAAAAAAATTTGAATCACAGCATCTATATTAGGTTTCTGTGTCAAAGGGAAAAGGGGTAATGGCATGGGGAGTGTACATATATGTAATTATAAGCCCATTGGCCTGTAAGGGCTTCTCCAGTGGAGAGGAAATTGTTTGTTGTTAGAAAGAGTAATCTTTATCAAGCGTCCCTCTTTGAATAATAATAGGTCGGGGTGTTTCCTTTTGAGACCTCAGATTGCAATGTAGGGGTTTTATTAGAAATCAGTCACTGGTGATACCGCCGTCTGTTTTTCAGAAATTTGCTTCTCAGCGCCTGCCACTCTGCCTTGATTTTCACTCAAGAGTGATGGCCACTTACATTTGGTGAGCCTAGGCATCTACTTCAAAAGTTATTAAAACCCCTGCAATGCAAATCAAATTGAAATGATGAAGAAGCAAGCAGTTACAATCCTGACCAAAACACTTTGGGACACACCCATTGACAGTGTCATATTTCTGGTAGGTTACAATGTACCTCTAGGTTGTGTCTGTAAATTCCCACCTACATTTGAGGTTCCTCTCCCACCTCCCCTCAGGAATGTTAAGACCATTACTTGCACCATAAGTTAATGTATTACATGGAGGAGGGGCACCAATGGAGCTGTTACTTTCTTTGACAAAAGACAGCATCCCAAATGTTTTGGCCAGGATTGAACTGTGGTCCGAGGGGTATCGTTACTTTGTCTGAAAGTCTCAAGAGTCATGCTCACAGCCACAGAGGGAAGATTCCCCAGCCCTGGCCCTTAATGACAAGCCTTATAGTGATGGATACAAAATGAATGGGACAAATCTGAATGATATAATTTTTTTTTCACAGGCCAGCTAGTTAATAAATCCCATGCAGATCTCCTATAAATATTGAATCTGGCTTACAGTGTATAAAATGAATGTACCATTTAAGTCCTAAAGGAAAGTAGTACATCTTTAATATAATTTAGTAATACAATGTAGCTCTTATTAATTAATTAATAATAATAATTATAAATTATTAGTTTCAGAGTTCTTCATCATTCTGTAATTTAGATTCAAGACACTTCTTAGGGTTTACCGCAACATTTGAGCTGTATTATGATTCACAGGGGTGTTTGTATGCCTGTTAGAGCGAATTCCAATCGAGTGTCGTAAAACCAAAACCAAAGTGATTACTTTGGTCATTCAAAAAGGACGGAGACAATCCAGTAAACCAATCAAAACTCGAAGTAATCACACGTACCCAACACAAAGCGTGGGAAAATGTGCACGCGCAAGCCACAATTGGTTTTGGTTTCACTTCTGATTGGTTGAAAAAGTAGCGCAAGAACTTTGAACCAATCAATGAGTGAAGTAATCAAAACCAAAGTAAGGAAAGGAACTTTAAGTGTCTAGTAGATTTAGCACTGGAGCACTAATTGGGGACACTGTAAAGTGAAATTAAGAATCAACACAAGTCAAATGTTGGTTTTTGAGGTGGGAAACCGGAGTACCCGGAGAAAACCTCTTGGTGCAGAGTAGAGAACCAACAAACTCAACCCACATATGACGCCGAGTCGAGGAATGGAACCTGGGCCACATTGGTGGGAGGCGAGTGCTCTCACCATTGTGCCATCTCTGCACCCCGAAAGTAATTCACTAATTACTTTCGACCCTCAATTGAAAACTGCTACACCCTCTTTAATTATTAAATTATAAATAATAAAAATAAATTTTAGTATCATGGTGCAATAATTATTTGATGTGTATTCCACTACACGTACAGTGTATAGAGCAGGGTTAAATCTTACTTATGCTTGGACAACTTATTTTCTTGATCTACAGGCTGTAGTAGAGACATCAAGCTGGTTTTGGGACAAGGCTGTTGGGTATCGGTCGTTAGAGTTTGTGTACTGGCTAAGGTGTGTTTCTATCATTGTTTACAGGTTTTAAATTATAACTATAGCCAAATAACTCTTATGAAGAATACAGTCTATAGCAATTTTCAATTTGCAGGGAAGATTTGAAGATAATATGTACAAGTCCTAGCACAAGTGTACATAGCTTGCATGGCTAAAAATCTGGGACATATTGAGCCCATGTTCAATAATATTAATCCTGTGGCAAATTGGTCAGGGAAGCGAGTACAAAAACAACAAAGAAATGTATGACACTGTATCCCATTTTTGGGATCTTTTTACTGGTGTAGATTTTATGTTGAGTTTATATCTATCCTAATGTTTCTTAATTTATAGCTCATTTGTACCTCGCCTTGTGCCATTTATTAACTGGAGTTTTTTCAAGCTCTTGCACAGCCAGCCTTCAAGCAGAATTGATCAAAGCTTCAAGGTATGTCAGGACATGCAGAAAAAGACAACCGGTAATTATGAAAAAAATGTTACCATTTTTGCACTTGGGCTCAGAGCAATAATGTATTTTAGTTTGTGTTTTGTGTAGCCCAATCATTTGGGATGAACATTGCATAAGAACTCTTAAACTCTGTACACTGCTTCTGTTGCACTTTTCGTTTTGTTTCACAGTCTTTTCTCATTGTGCTTTAACAAATTCATCTGTCATTAGTGGACCCCAATGACAAGTAATTTGTCTGGCTGCATTAGACAGAGTAAAATCTATATTAGACTAGTCTCAAGTGCTAGTCATGACTAAAAGGGTTAATGGCTCCAGGCTGATGGGTGGTAATAATTTTTTGAGCTTTGAAGTGAAAAGCAGATGAGATCACATCATGTTGGGAATTGGCTGCAATGTAGAGAATTTCCTAAATGTCACTGAAGCTGCTGTTAGCCCTTAGATTATTGTTAGTAGCATCATGTTTTTTTTTTTTTGTAAGTGATTATGTATGTGAATAGCCACAACAAGTTTAGATTAAACTCATTGCCAATTGATAAGCTTGGGAACTGGTGCCTTAAAGGTTAGTGGGAAGGGGCTTGTTGTGATCCAGACACCACAGGGTGGTATCCCTAGCAAATGTCTTGCCTGTGGTCCAATTTTTGTGCCATTTTGTCTTCTTTTCATCTATAGATTTTCAACTTTGACTGTTTGTTTAAACAGTATGTGACAGAGTGGGCCATCCCACAGTAAGTCTTTTAACAGTTTTTTTAATCTTAGCATTAATAATAATAATAATGATAATAATAATAATAATAATAATATTATTATTATTATTATTATTATTATTATTATTATTATTATTATTATTATTATTATTATTACCGGTATTATTATTATTGTTGTTGTTGTTGAATGGTGCAATAGGAACATTATGTTATTTTATTATGTCAATCTCCATCGACTGGCTCGGAAAATAAACATGTTTTATTGGTAAATATTCTGTATCTTAAGTTATGGAACAGTCTTTCTGTAGCATACATGTAGATACAGAATACTTCTGGGTAACATGAATAAAAGGATTAATTTATTTTGAATTGTATCGGGATTAAACAATTTGTACATATATGACCGGAATGCTGTTTTTCTGTTTGCTGTTGCCCCAATGAAATTATTATTATTTGTATATGCTATTGGTAATCACATGGTTTTGAGTGCATTTGGAAAAAAAACAGTGCTTTAATTTATTCCAAATTGCACGACAAACATCATGTGATTATTTTAGTTATTAATACATGTAAATATTAAAAAGGTTAAAGCCAGCAATAGTAATTATAATAATTTTATCATAATGGCTGTTAGCCAATTCGTAAAATGCCTTGGCAAGCAAGAATTCAATAATAAAATTATTGCTGTTAATGACGTTCACGAGCCCTTGTTTTATTTATTTATTTTAAGGGATAAGACTGTTTATGTGCTCCAAAAGCTTCAGAGTTGGGTCAAAGAGTCAGGATTCCTTGATGTTCACTTTCCAGGTTGGTTTCCATGTTTTTCTGTTCAATCTCTATTTTCTCCTCAGACTCCACTGCTAATGCAGTGTGTCCTTTAAGGAAAGCGCGTGGCCAAGGGATACGGATTTTTAACCTTTCAGTCCTGATGAGTGGATGGTTGAATGGATGGATGGATGGAGGGATGTGATTGGATGAAAGCATGTCACTAAAGAACCTTATTGGCACAGGCATTTGTTAAGGAACATTTAGCAACCAGCGCAGTGGCATTTTTTCTTGCATTATGCAATGTCACAGAGGTCTTGTAGAGGCAACTTACATGTACTTCAAAAGTCGGAAAAAAAAGCGGCCTATGAATGAGAAAACATTGCCTCTGGTAGCCAAAGGTTACCTAAAGTCACCTGCTCCCTCTGCGCTGTTATCATTTACAATATGTGCAGTAGTTTTCTGTCGCTTTATACATAGTCGAGACAAACCCTTAAGTCTCTAATGCCAAGGAGTCAGTTGAGGCTCCTGAAATCCCTGGGTGTATGTTTTGTACTCAGCTAGTTGCAACAGCACTCTTAATCAGCAATTATTCACTTCTTGGTTTTGTGTTACAACTTTGTGTTCAAGTATATCACTGTTCCAAGAGGTTGTTCCTTGGGTTCTCCTGTTTTTCCCTCTCCTCAAAAATTAATGTTTGATTTCAGTTGATTTGCATTAACTTATAGTAACTGCAATTAGTAGGCAAAGAACCAACTGGTGGATGTAGTACTAATAAAGTCATTATTATTATTATTGTAGTTGTTGTTGTTGTTATTATTATTATTATTGTTATTGTTGTTGTTATGTAACCGTAACACTTACACTGTATGCTCTGACAGATGTTACAAAGAAGCGAGTCATAGCCAATGGCCAAAGGTCCTTTGAATCATTAACCTTTCCTTCAGGTTTCTAACACATTCCTTAGGATCCTTGCTGTTCCTAGCAAGGCTGTTTTCTGCAAAAGTCCCGCTCTTGATGGTTATGCCTTGCCTCGCAAGCCATGCATCTATCCTTTTACTTACTACTCCAAGTGCACCAACAACTATCAGTATCACGTCTAG
The DNA here is from genome assembly GCA_949126865.1 of Montipora capitata. Lineage (NCBI taxonomy): Eukaryota > Metazoa > Cnidaria > Anthozoa > Scleractinia > Acroporidae > Montipora > Montipora capitata. Next base: position 7,352,968 of record OX421447.1, read on the forward strand.
ATGTGTGATCCCCATAATTTCTCTCTTCAGCTCCTGATATTTCTCAGTCTTTTCATCTTCCTTCTCTGGAACCCTGTGACGCATTATCCACAACGATCGCCTTGTTATTCTCCCTTTCTAGGACAGCAATGTCGGGTTTTCTGGCCGCGATGACATGGTCACACTGGGTGGTCATGTCCTACAAGATCTTACATCTTTCGTTTTCCTCAACCCCTTCCGGTTGTTGTTCATACTATTTCTCACTTCTGTTCATGTCATACTTACAACAGAGCTTCCAATGAACCAATCTGGCAATATTGTCGTGCCTTCTCTTGTACTCTTTCTGTGCCAGTTTCATGTTTCGCGGTTCTATCACGTAATTGCTAACCATCTTCCCTCTGTTCATGGGAATACAGATGACACGCAGACAGTGGTTCCCCACAAGACCGTGCTATAGCCGCTATTGAGTCCTGCGTTTCTGATGTCCGTGCGTGGCTACTTCATAATCGCCTGTTAAAGTGCCCCTGTGACCAAAAAATCAATTCATATTTTTCTTTGGATTTCAAAACTATGTTAACAAAACACTAAGTGACCCACGTTTTAAGCCTTGATTTCAAAAAGACACCTCTTTATTTTAACTGTAATTTTCCTATTTAATGGTCCGCCATTACTAACATTATGTTCTTGAGAGAGCTGGATCGAGGAGAAAATGACGTCAAAGGCTCACTAGTTTAAGAATGCAATACGTGTGTACGCCGCTGAATTAATATGCAGCACGGGGGTTTTGGGCTTTCAGACTTTTAAACTCACGCTTTGCATATATAATAAGTTGCGTTCACACACTGAAATTTTAAGCTAGTGAGCCTCTGACGTCACTTTTCCCTGGATCCAACCGTCTGAGGTCCAATCGGTCAGTTTTGAACGTGAGTAATGGCGTACCGTGAAATCCAAAACTTACCCTCAAAGTAAACGGCCTTTGGATAAAAATCAAAGCTCAAAATTTTGCCAGTCAGGTGTTAAGCAAACACACTTTCAAAATCTGAAGGAAAAAAGGAAGTGGTTTTTTTGATCACAGGGGCACTATAATGAACGACTCGAAAACAGAATTCTCGCCAGCAACTGTCAAAAATATCAATTAATTCTATCTCTGTTGGGGACTTCATCATTCAACCTCTTCACAGTGTTCGTAATTTTGGAGTTCCTGGTTCGATTCTAACATGTCCATGTCGATTCACATCACTGTCACATTGCCAATACATGTAGTAAGGACTTCTCTTGGGTGTATAAAATTCGCCAAATCAGAAAATTCCTCAGTCCTGCCCTTGGGCATTTCACGCAAGAATTGACCATACTTTTTTTTCTTTATTCAAGGTGGCACTCTGTCTTTCTTGTTTAAACTCTCTCTTTTCCTTTGCTCATCACTGTCCTTACTTCTGCCATCAGTCTCTCGTTTGAATTCCGTACATACCATGCCAGATTATATTCCTCAGTCTTCGCACACATTTCACAGTTAATTAGGCCTCCTTGTCCTTTCTGTCGTGATAGATATAACCTGCCTACATCACTTTTGGGGTGTAGAGCCCCATGTAGTGTCATCATTTTCCTGGTTAAAATTTCGATCCAGCTCCTTTAGTTCATCACACCAGCGCTATACCTTAGGATTGCAACAGCCCATGTGTTGATAGCCATGATCTTATTCCTTCCACTCAACTTTGTCTTAAACACCAATTTCAGCTTCCGTTTATATTCCTTTACAAGTCTTCCATATCCTTCTCTTTTAATTGGTCTGCTTCCAGGATGCCTAAGTACTTATACCTGTTGTCGTCAATCTCCTTCATAACTTTCCCGTCCGGTAATACAATTTTACAATTTTACCTCGTTTCAGTAATAGCACCCCACACTTTTTTATTCCAAATTCCATTCCAATGTCCGAGCTAAATGTTTGAACTGTTTGTACAAGGGAGTCAGCCTGTTCGAGAGATTTCTTAAATAGTTTCAGGTAATCCGTTAACCGTTGGTGGTTTCTCTTACACTCATGCACGCCCTCTCCACTCATACCCAGCTTTTGACCTACTCAGCACTAACGAAAGTGGAACCATACACTGGACAAACAGCAACGGCGAAAGGCTCTCTCCTTGGAATGTCGCCCTATTGATGTTCACAACTCCCAATGGCTGTGCACGTGATGTCGGTTCGATCTTCCACTCACCCATAGTGCTCAAGAGAACTGTCTCACGTTAGCCACAACACCAAATATTTTCAGGCATTCCACTATCCAACTGTGTGGCACCATGTCATAGGCCTTGCGGTAATCGATCCTGGCCATGGCAACGTTCGTGTACCTCCTTTTGCAATCCTTAAGGATCGCATTATTGATCAACAATTGATCTTTAGTCCCTCTGCTTCCTCTCTAACACCCCTTCTGTTCTTCAGGTAGAATACCCGTACAGTGCCTCAGCAATGACGCCTGTCATGAGCTTCCACATAAGGGGGAGGCAAGCAAGTTGTCAACTGCATTTCCTTTGCTGGGGTCCTTCACACATAAGATCGTTGTCCCAAAGGTTAATGACAGCCTCTCTTCTCCTTTCAATATGTTATTCAACTGTTCAGCAATTCTTCTGTGGAGGGCCTTCAGGTTTTTAACCAGAAACCTTGCGCACCATCCCTGCTAGGTGCTTTCCAACTTGGCATCTTTCTACTCTGGATAGTTACCATCCCAGGTATGTTATCTCCAGTTCTCTTTGTTGATTATCCCCAATGTCATTTCTGATGTTAGTCAGCCACTCCGCATCCTATTATGCTCACGACTGTCCCTACACTCCAGATATTTCTCCAAAACTTCGTACTGTCGTCCTCATCAGGGATTATTATTATTATTATTATTATTATTATTATTATTATTATTATTATTATTATTATTCTGTGGCCATTGTTTAAATCATTTTTTTCAGTCAGGCAGGTGAGAAGGGGTTCAGTTGCTCAGATGTGTATTTTGAAATGGTGAATTCTCTTTTCATTGTCGTTAGTTGAAGTCCGGTTTGTGAAGAAAGATGACATCTTCATGAGTCCATGTTATGACCAGGACGTGTGTTTCATTAATATCATTGTGTTCAGGTCAGGAACAAGAACTTTTCTTTCAATATTTTGCAAGTAACCCTGCATTTTTATCCCCGGACGTTATATATTTTGTTTTGTTGCTCTCCTTGAGACTTGGCGGGAAGCTCGGCTTTTTCTGTTACATGTCGTGACCTCAAAGCAACGAATGGAGTTACGCCCTGTTGTTGACAAATTACGATGACAACTGTTAGCTTATTCCAACCTGGTTGACTCTTTTTCATTACCGTAAACTGCCGCTTATAATCCCTGGACTCCGTAATGTGTTTAATAGATGGGCTTACAAGTGGGGGTTTTATCCGACGGGTATACAACGAGATATTCTTCGTTTTCAATCGCGTGCCAAAATAGTGTGAAGTATGCGTCTGCCGCCATGTTGGATGATATACAAATCCAAAATCATGGCCAAGTGTTGATCGTAAATGTAAAAATATTGCTGGAAATCAAGTTTATTTCTGCCTTTTTATCTGCACTTTACGTCATCTTCGGATCGAAGGACAACCACATTAAACAATATCTTTCTTGCTAAATAACCTTTAAAGAACTTTCCACTGAGTTAACAGGCCTCGTGAACAGTATCAGTGGTTCATTTTGAAAATTGTGTTAATGGGTACAGTGTACCCCTCAGGCGGAAATCAATGGGTCACAACTGAAATGCAATGGGTCAAAATTGTAACCAAGACAAGTTGTAGTTTTATTTTTTCAATCATATAATTGATGTTTTTTAAACCACAGACATCTGAATTTTAATCAATAAATACCTATATAAAGAGAAAAGAAAAAAAGTCCTCTTACCTATCTATGAATATACATATAGTGTATATTTATAGATATCATAGGTAGAGGATTTTTTGTCTTTTCTCTTGGTATAGGTATTTATTGAATAAAATTCAGATGCCTGTGTAAACTTGTAAATAAATTACAACTGTAAAACAGAACAAATAAAACTGTCATTTAGTGTCTAATCACTGTAATATTCAGGAAGTCATTTTGAGAAGAACTTGCAGTTTAAACAACACAAGAAAAGGACACTAGTTGTCTATTAATAAAGAATAGTGCTTTTAGAGACCTTTAGAACACTAAATGACTTCAAGAGAAAAGCAAACACACGGAAATTTGCATACGTCCTTAAGAGCACGTGCTCAGTAACGTGATACCCGTGACAACAATACAATCGTTCGAACCTTGTTTCGAATATTCCAAGAATCGTGCTTTTCAGAGACAGTTTACAGTTGTCAACTTGTGGTCCTTGTTAATGACTTTCTCTTTCTCTTACGTGACCAACAACTTTTGCTTCTGTCTTGTTGTTTACTTGTTGAGGTGTGTTCGATGTTTTTTCCACAGGCCTTACGACAAATTTATCCCGTACGAACCTTACTGGAAATACTATGAAGACCTGATGATGTCAGTTGGTGGGAAACCTCATTGGGCAAAGGTAGGAGAACGAGCTGATTGGTAGATTTTGCATCATCTTCATTGTTGTCGTCTTCGTCATCAACGTGTTTATAATCATAATCGTTCGCGATTGAACTGAGCCACCACTTGCTTCATACATGAAAGTTCCCTGTGGGAACCCACACACTATTTGAGAAGAGTAGGGGATGTAGTCCCCGGTGTTGTGGTTGTCCTGTTCTCTCCAGCAGAAGTTGCTGGCTTGAGTTCACCTAAGCAGAAACAGCCGTAAGTCAAAAAGGGGCTTTGCCGAGTGCTGGAACATTTAGATGTAGATGTTACATGTTAACCTCCGTGAATGAAATGAAGAAGATCGGAAGTTCGTAGGTTCGGCTTCTGCAAAGAAACACTCAGATGTTATCCAACGAAAACAAATTTTCTTCATTTCATTCACCGGCCGAGGTTAACATGTAACGTCTCTTTCAGTACAATCGCTCCGTTTTGCCGACCATATAGATCCTAGCAGTAAGACGGGACAATTATCACATGTGTCGACAATCTTGGACAAAACTCTTAGGAAAAGTTCTGTTGTAAACACCATTGGACATGCACTCACAAACAAAGTCTAGTGCCACCCCCCCCCCCCCCCCCACCTCTCTCCCTTTACCAATGTTGATAATCAAACCAATAGATGGAGAGATTTAGCCTCGCGTTACGGCAAACGGTAAACGCCAGACTGAAATTTGCGTTTTGCCACAAATAGAAGAAACTTGTTTGATTTAAGCTCGTTTCTTGCCTATAGGAGGGAGTGCGGCCCAGTGGTGAGGGCGCTTGCCTTGAGATCCGGGGGTCCCGGGTTCAAGACACGTTCTGGCCACTGGTTGAATTTCTTCCTCGTAATCCTGGTTCAACTTCTCAGCCAACTTGTTGGCCAGTTGGGATTCTTAACAGTTGTTGAATGTTCTGTTCTGTCGTGATTGTGTTCATGGGCCTTGAAAAGCCCCTATGGGGAGTGGTCAATTACATATGTATGTATGTATGTAAGCAGCAGGTATCAAGAAACTTTTCAAAAGAGAGCGACGTATTGAATAAAATAACGTAATTTTCATGCTTTTATGACAAGCAGCGGCCCACCGTTTCGCGTTTGCCGTTTCACGTTAACGCTATGCCTAATTTCTCTAATGCTGTGAAAAATACTGTGCAACCCTTTGGCCGTTCCTAGACCAACATTGGATTGGGGGGAGGGAGAAAAGTATGGAGAGGTTAATCTTTTATCACACAGACAAATTAGGGAATGACCATTCAATGGTGGGGTGTTACATTTTCCCAACGACGTTTGTCCAAGATGGCAATTTTAAGGGCCTCAGGCTCCCGCGAGTCTCCTATAGCTCAGTGGTGGAGCATCCGAACTAGTAATCGGAAGCCGTTCGTAGGTTCGACTCCTGCAAAGGAGCACTCGGATTTTTTCCGGTCATCTTCTGTGGCTCAGTGGTAGAGCATCCGAACTAGTAATCGGGAGATCGTGCGTTCGATCGAGTCCTGCAAAGGAGCACTCGGATTCTTTCCGAGTATCCTCGAGTCAAAATCGAAAACCGAATCTTCTTCACCATAGTCTTTGCCGTCGTCATCATCATCATCATAGCTGTCTTTATTTTATCATCATTGATCGTCGTCTTTATTGTCATACATCGTTATCTCAACTCCCAGTATAGAGACTTAATAAAGTTATGTTTTTTCATTTTTGACCGTTTTTCCCTTCTAGGCTCACAGCCTCACAGTTGCAGACATTGAGAAAATGTTCCCGAAGTTTCAAGAGTTCCGTGAGATTTGTGAAAAGTTGGATCCCCATGGTCTGTTTCGCAATGAATACGTGGAAAAAGTGATTTTTGGGTCGGCCTCTCTTGGTGATAACGGAACAATTTTGAACGCAACAGAAGAGAGTGATCTACAGTCTGTGACACACACTGTAGATACAGGACTATGAAAGGCGCTTTTGTCTTTTTTTCTGATATTTGAACCCCTTGGGCAACCATAGAAATTCGGTTTTTTTAGAACGCCTTGTATTGAGAAATTGCAAAGAAATCGACTTTTACCTTATGTAGACTCTCTTAAAATGTTCTTCTCGTCCTCACGCATACCCGCAGTGAGAAACTAAAATCATGGGCTCAAGTGGGGACACTTTGTTGCGTCTATACAAAGCACAATGAATTTTACAATACAGCTGCGTTCAGCGCACCCTGCCAGCAGTCTTTCTTAAAGTCTTTATTGAGTATGCGCAAGCCGTTGCTTGGAGACAGTTTCAAATCCAGGGCAAGTCTCGATCGCACTCCTAGACGCCATATTGACTTTCGTGCTGAAGGCTCGAGTTTGACCTTCGCCTTCTCAAAAACATGATGCGAGCGCTGCCTAAACCGGTTTGACCTGAGTGACTAGCCCAGAAACTTGGGCTGCGTCGACTCAATAAGATTTCTACAGAGCCTCTCTTGCTCGCCCCTCTGGTGAGGCTTTGTTCGCAAGGTGCCTTTAGGGACCTATTCCGTTTTCGAAATGAACAGAACAGCATTCTATTTATGGCACCATGCCTTCTGTAAGGAATTTGGTATGTTTATGCAATGAAAGGTGAACAATGTCGTCAACAGAAACTCGATATTCCTGAACGAGAAAAGCATTAGAATATAATATAAATTTCCAAAACAATATGCTATTAAAAGTTCAATTTTTGAAGTGAGTTGCGAATGTCATTTCTATACAGTAACAGTAACAGTAACAGTGTGCATGTAACGCAGTTTTTTCAGATGGATCCAGATGAAAAAGAACCTTTCTTAGTTTGTATTTATTTTCTGGTGTGCTCGCGAGAGGTTAATTCACCTGTGAGATAACCCCGGCGTAGTTTCAGTAACTGTTGTTTGTATTCGTCACTGAGTTGGGAAGAAGTTTCGTTTTTAAAGTTTCCATTTTCATCTTGGCGACGACAAGGTCTCTTTTGAAGAAATTATATTTTTCCAATAGTGACTCGGGATACTCGGAAAAAGTCCGATTTTTCCCTTCGAGGAGTCGAATGTACGACCTTCCGATTACCACTTGGGGGTAC
>OX421447.1:7365543-7370543 GCA_949126865.1 Montipora capitata
TTTGATAAATCAGCCATCCCAGATGTGCCTGCTGTCTTCACAACATTTGGACGTTCACTGCAACCACTCTCTTTTCCCTTCTTTCGTTGCTTTCTTTGGGACTCAAAGCTTAGTTCCAATGCCATCTGGTTCGAAATCATCTGTAAACGATTTGATAATTCTTTATCCTCTCGCACTTTATCTGAGAACTGTATTCCTTTAGGTTTCCCTTCCTTTCCTTTTTCAGGTAAAAAAATTTTCAAAACGGTTTTCTGCGCAACAAGCTTGTGAAGCAAAGTCAGAAATTCTTGCTTTTCTCCAGTGCCACATCCTTCCTCACTGAAATGCTTTTTCTTCCAGCGTTTAAACTCATCACAAGAAACCACATCTAATTTCTTTAGACAGATAATGTCACCTTTGGGGAACCCATGGCCGTCCATATTTGGCAACGCAATGACTTTGAATACTGGAATGCGGTTCTGCTCTGGTAGAAGGCCTCGGATTATCTGCTCTCCCTTCCGAAGTTGATCAAAACCTTTCGATTTAGGACGTTTCGTCTCTGCTTTTACTTCAACCAGAATTACACCAATTTGGAAATGGACTATTGCAAACTCTACTTCTGCCTCAAATCGAGGTAGCTCTTCTTGGGGCACCAGGCCTGGGCAAAGATACTCGATGAATTTTGTGAACTTTAATTTCGACAGAACAAACATGGGTTGGGAATATTTCTCTCCAAAATATCAAAGATCTTCTTTTCGGCGTCATCTCCCTTCGTTGTGTCTAGCACGATATCTTTAAGCGGAGTTGCACCACAAGCATCGCCAACTGGACCTACATAATCCCTCCGAAATAAAGGAGGACACATGATTGTTGTTTCACCACTATTCCCTAGTCCTCCCCAGTTGCCATATAGCCTTTCAAAGTTGTCCTTTATGCCCTCAGAGAATTCCATAAATTTCCCTGCAGGACCTTTCACAAGCGGAGGAGGACCAGAAGAGGCCATATTTACCTCGCCTGTAAAAAAAATAATAATAAACGGGTAAATGAGGGAACGAAAACGAAACGGTGAGAGTCATGGTGTAACTAATCTATGAAATCGACGATCGATGGCAATCGATGCCAATAGACCTTATTCACGATGGCCGCCATGTGGGATTTGCTATTATCATGCAAATTAGCTTCAAACGTCTGAGGGGGCAAACGACACAATTTCGAGAGGTTATAATGAACATCTTAGCCACACAGATGATTTGTTTCACTTTCATTCAATGTTTATCTCCTAAGCAGTAAAATAGAATGATTACACAAGTTAATTCGACGTTTTTTTAGTGAAAAATGAGCAGCTAACGAAGTAAAAGGTACTTAATTCTAAATCCTAAAATATACTTTAAACAAAGTTATTTCAATATTTCGAAGAGCCGATTTTCCGCAATTTGCCTTTTCGCCAATGTTTGCCCCCCAGCATAACACATGGCTAATTTGCATGACAATTTGAAAACCAAAATGGCAGCTATCGTGAATATTAATGGAAAATTCTGGTAATTAATGACTAATCGACCGTCCAGGTTTGTGTGATCATCGATTTTCATCGATAATCAACATCAGTTGATTAACTGGCATCGACTGGTATCGATTGTCATCACTTTTCATCGACTTTTGACAGATATTATTTTCAGACAAGATTTCTGAAAGGCAAGGTCACGGGATGGATTTTAAAAATTAAAACAATGACACTGTAGGAGTCGGCAGAATGAGATAAAAGGCCGATTATTTAAGCGAAGTTTAGACAACGTCTAGTCATCCTCTAACCCATGCTTCAACCATGAGTACCGATTACTTAAACGTCGTTTTTCAAAAACAGTGTTTTAGATAGCGCCTAAACACCGACTAAGGAACAATAGTAAGTTAGACCTGTTCATAGGTAGGTATAAACGCTGTTTAACGATATTTTCATGGTCAGCCATGGAGGGACAACTGCGTTACAGACAATTAAGAAACTACGCCAATCGACGTAATATACATGTTGTACAGATTCTGCACCTTAAGGATAGATTTAACCCATTAGAGAAATACGACGACGAATACCATTCTGGGCGATGAGATGCTTTGGATTGCTGAAGAGACGTTTTCCTTGTCTTTCATTTTCCTGCAATTTGATTGGTTACCTCAAACAAGCCTTGAAATCTCACTGGCTGGGGAAATGGTGCGATTTAGAGCAAAAAATAGTGCGATTTGGGAATAAATCGCACTGCTGAGAGCCAATCAGATTGCAAGGAATACCAAGGATTTCTAAATGGGCGTAATAAATTTGCTTACTTCACTTGGAAAGGCAGGAGCTTTTCCTCCAACAGTTTTCTTGCTCCTTTTTCGAGTGGAGTTTCAGCCACCTCCAGCATCCTTGAAGTTCACTGAGGTCGCATTTGATACCGTTAGGATTTTGGGAGTTAAATGTAATTAAAATTTGCTCTCATGCCTTTGCCTTTTTCACTAACGTTTTACTGCCATAGCCTTTGCTTTCCACTTTTGAAAAGTCTCTACCAATAAAGTTTTTCTTGTTCGCTAGAATTTGCTGTGCGACTTGTTTTCGAAGCCATGTTGCAGAGACAAAACCACTATCTGATTATTTGCATATGAAATGCAGACAACGCATTTCCTCGTGAGACATGGTTTAGCCATTTGATTTTAAACGTTGTTTAGCCGCATAAATCAACGTACAAACCGCGGCTCAGCCCTAAACAATGGTTTAAATAATCGGCCCAAAGTTTTTTTATACAGCTTTCACCCTGCGGTCACATTAGCGCTTAAGACTATCCTCAAGCATGCTTGCTTGTGACGTCAGTCAAGCAATCAGTGTTTTAAGCAAGCATGACGTGGTCACATTGCACGTCGGTTCGAGTCGCGCGCTGAAAATAATTTAACTGTTTCCCAGACTAGTTTCAATCGTTTCTGCTGATGAGGAAGGCGAACCTCTTTCGTCTAACCGCCCAACTGTTCCTGGAACAGTTAACTGAGCAAGATTACGAGAAATGTTTTGAGCAAAACCTTCGACGTGGAGACGTAGCAGGTGGCGCAATTAATCGGCGGTGTTTAAGTTAAGAATTGGTAGCTTTCTTTGCATGTACGAAATGGGCGATGACCTGGAAGCGTCAAAAGGCGAAGGCATTTTGATCAAAACTTCATTACGAAAGATCCAGCTGTCAAATTACGACCCTCTTCCTTATTGGCCAGCTTTCGTGAATAGCCCATTTCCGAATTGCTGCATGCCTCACTTTCTAAGCGAGTCCTGGTGCACAACCATTCAAATGGAAATGAGTTGCGAATTCTTATGCAAATCAAACTCATTTCCCTTACAATAGTTGAGCACAAAGACTCACTTCAAAACCGAGACAAACAGCAACTCGGAAATGGCCCATTGTTTACATAACACAGTTCAAGGGCACTACAGAATGCTCTTGAGATGAGCTGTGGATTCTGTAAAGTTTTAAGAAACTCCGCCTCCTTTTTTAAGCAAGCAAGCAACGCGATGCCTGGTCGATAACACCTGTGACGAGCTAGGAATGTGCTAGGCAATCAAATATTGGCCAAGCAAGCAAGGTTCTAGCGCGAATGTGACAACGGGGACGTGAATTTTTGTCTGTTTTTGGTTGTTTGAAATATCCAATAAGCGCAAATCACTTTAAAAACGAAGAAATTTCTTTTTCCGTTGCATTCTGTTGCCAGAAAAACGTTAAGGACGGTGCCTACTAATTCCAGGGTATTTTTGCGCGGTTTACTGAATATGCGGGAAAAGCAGATCTTAACAAGTGTTATTGAAATCCAAAAAAGAAAATTGGGGGTAAACACGCATTTTTCGTAGATAATTAACCAACAATATTTGTAAAAAGCTTTAAAACACAAAGCAATGTGTGGTGTTCTTTTCCAAATTGGAGCTTAATTATATCTGGAAAATGCTTGGTTACCCCCAATTTTCTTTTTGGATACCAAGAGCACTTGCAAAGTTCTGCTTTCTCCGCATAGTCTTAAACCGCACAAAAATATCCCTGTGTTAGTAAGCACCACCCATAGGAAAATCTGAGTATCTCGAGATGCGCAGAACGTATGCGCAATAATATAATAATAGCTGACACAGTCCTTAATTTTCCTGTTTGAAGTGTCCTGAAGCCTGGGACCTAGAATGTTTACTTGTGTCGGCTTCTGACGTCAGTGCAATTGATTACAGTGTCACCCGCATACCGGCTTCCAGATACAGTCGAACCTGTATTACGCGGCACCGTGTTAAGTGGTCACCCTCTACTAAGCGGTCAGTTCTCAAAGTCCCGAAAATTACCTCCCTTAATTACTGTAATTTTGACCTCTATTAAGCGGTCGCGCCGGGTCACCATTTCTATTGTCTTGACCTGTATTAAACAGTCACTTTTCTACGAGTACAAGGAAAGGTTACGTTTAAACAAACGTTGGCCGTGTAGCACTTATATTTTAAACAGAGTTAACTGAATAGAGTGTAATGTGAAGTGCTAGATTTCTATCCCATATGAACCATGTGAGCGTTAGCCCTACTGATGGAAATGGGCCCACACAAGGACAGAGAAAAACTCTGACCAGGGTGGGAATTGAACCCACGACCTTCGGGTTAGATCTCCGCCGCTCTACCGACTGAGCTACAAGGTCAGACGGGAGCAGGCCGTGGGAATTGAAGATCTTACAGTCACGGCAATGAACATGTACAAGTACAAGGAAAGGTTACGTTTAAACAAACGTTGGCCGTGTAGCACTTATATTTTAAACAGAGTTAACTGAATAGAGCGTAATGTGAAGTGCTAGATTTCTATCCCATATGAACCATGTGAGCGTTAGCCCTACTGATGGAAATGGGCCCACACAAGGACAGAGAAAAACTCTGACCAGGGTGGTTCATATGGGATAGAAATCTAGCACTTCAATTTAAAAAAAAAAAACTAATACTAGAGTTTAGACATTACTCATCAGGGATAGAAATTAGAATTAATAATGTAAGGAAAAAA
>OX421447.1:7375543-7378043 GCA_949126865.1 Montipora capitata
AGAGAAAATTATAAACATGAGTGACAAACACACACAGAAATGGATGTCAAAATTGAGAAGTGATCGTTGTGTGTTAGCTGGATATAGCTTTAATTTAAGCAATAAATATAATTGTCTGTTGGAGAAACCTCAAAAATTAAGACTACTTCAATGGGATTCAAACCCATGATCTCTGCAATGTGGGTACAATACTCTACCAACTCTGCTGTGAAGCCACTTGGCTGGGAGCAGGGCAAATGGAAGTGTGAGATGTTTTAATTTAAATTAATTAACTCGCAAATATATAAGCTTTATCATTTGGGGAGATTCCGTTTTGGACTTACATGTATTAACAATGTAGGTCCCATTTACACCTTGCCTTTTGATCATTTTTCTATTTACTGTTATTTATGTCCTTTGTTATTCTTGAAATTGAAAGACCAATATTAACCTGGGAAAAAATATAAAACAAGAAGTTTTGCATGGGTGGAGTTCATTTGAATATTGAGTTCAGTCGTTTGGAACAGATGCAATATCGAGAATTAAACACTCAAGCTTCCCTTGCCCAATTTACCTCTTTGAACACGTGCTTGTCCAAAGGTTGTGTTGGAAGACACCTTGGACTCATTCTAAGACCAGTTAACCTTTGAGAGAAGGTGCACATATTTGCATATCATTGTTAATTCAGTTTGAAAGGACTGCAACAGAGTGAATCGAGCAGTTGTCATTATTGTTGTTATTATCATTATATTGTGAATTTGTATTATTATTATCATGTTTTATTTACTGTATCATGCCATTTGATGTACACAGTAGTTGGTGGATAATGCTGGAATGTCAAGTTGCTGCTCATAATAAGAATTTTCTGATTATCTTTCCTGTTCTTAAGATATGTTGTCTCTGCATGATGATCACCAGTTTGCTTTTGATCCCAATTTTCTCTGCCCAGGACTTGATTTGATTGTCATTATTATTATATTCTTGTTATAACAGCCTCAGACTCAAAGATGTTAAATGGTCTGGTCAAAAAGTTAGGGAGCAATCAACAACAAGTTTACAAAGGTCCCCAACTCCCCTGTCCAGATTCTTACATGCACAAAAATAAAACTTTCCTCAATTAAACCTTGCAGTTCCTTAGTAGTAGTGCTGTCTTCTGCATTATTTCCACACAAGCATCAATTTCAAGCTTTTTAACAAACTTCTTGAAGTTCTTGCTCACTACACCTGGCACTCCAATTACCACCGGTACAATGACAACTTTCTGTACCCCCCTTATTTTAATGATTTCATCTTTAAGAAGCTGATGTTTCTCCAATTTTTTAACCTTCTTTTCTACCACCCACGCATCTCCCGGTAATTACATGTAGCAACATCCGTTGACTGTTGCCTCTTTTTGGCCTTGTTTAGAGTGATAATGTCAGGCCTTCTTGCATTGATCGTCTGGTTGCATTGAACGTTAAAATCCCAGAGAACCTAATGTGACTCTGATTCTAGTACCCCTTCAGACGTTTGATTGTTACCTTTTTTCAGCTTTGGCAAAACCCTCGTTTTCGCACATTTTCCAATGCAAATATCGGGCAGCATTATCATGTCGTCGTTTGTACTCCCTATGTGCTTTTTGCGGACAATGTGTTACCCTTTCACCCTTTTCCCAGCATTATTATTATTATTATTATTATTCATTTCTGTCTAAAACTGTTATCCCACCAATAAATTGGTACATCGTTAAGTGATTTTCCCATTTTCAATTATCCATCAAGGGCAGGGCAGTAAAAAACAACTTAAAATGCCTTTTGTATGTGTGATGTTGGCTGAGTTTGTGTGTTATTGAAAGGCTGCACAGTAATCACTGCTGCCACACTTAGCTGGTCTCTCACAGAAAGCAATTTCTTTGTTGTAGATGTTACCGATTCTACCTTCCAAGGAAAAATCTTGTATGAACCTCAACCTTATGTACCATCCAACCCAATACATGAGAGTGACATAGAAAGGTTGCTATCCATAGAGAGTGAAAGCATGGAAAGCTCATGGTCGCGTATCAAAAAGACAAAAGATGCTGAGGTCTGGAGAAGAGAGTCAATGGAGGAAGGATACCCTCCAATCACCAAGGTAAACTTTAATTGCTAATTTCTGTTCCGAATGTGTTGGACAATGACAAGATTATGAGAATAGCTAGAATGGCGTGCAAGAGCCCCTATACATGTATAACCTTATTGGAATAAAGAGGTCACTTTAAAACAATAGTTCTGATAAGTTACACTCAGTCTGAAATTGTACTACATGTATTTTGTGGTCTTGCATGAAGTGCAAGGAGGTCAAGCCATATCTCTCTTTGTCAGTTGCTTCGTAGTCCAATAAAAATTATTGTCATGACATTAATTCACTCTTTACATGTACATGTAGATGATCTCTTTTCCTTAGAAACTCAGACAGACAATATTCAGTGTTTTCATTGTATTGCTGCCTTTCAGGGCTTGCCAAAAGCATGTGTCAAATCTTGTTAGGAATACTTTCTAAGATT
>OX421447.1:7383043-7388043 GCA_949126865.1 Montipora capitata
GTGGAAATTTTCTTTCTTTTGTGGAATAAACTCATAAAATTTCTTGAAATTGCAAATGGTGACTTCACTTGAAGATATGCCATATGCTGCAAAGAAAGCTTCATACTGTTTGTCCAGGGGGGATGGAACACATATTACGACCTTTTCTCCCTTCTTGGCACATTCCAAAGCTTTGTATTGGAGCAAGATCGTTTTTCCAGTTCCTGGTACACCAGATATCAGCTGGTGGTTTGGGCCTTCCCAGACAGAAATTTGCTCTAAATTAAGGAACAAAATCTGTTTTGATAAATCAGCCATCCCAGATGTGCCTGCTGTCTTCACAACATTTGGACGTTCACTGCAACCACTCTCTTTTCCCTTCTTTCGTTGCTTTCTTTGGGACTCAAAGCTTAGTTCCAATGCCATCTGGTTCGAAATCATCTGTAAACGATTTGATAATTCTTTATCCTCTCGCACTTTATCTGAGAACTGTATTCCTTTAGGTTTCCCTTCCTTTCCTTTTTCAGGTAAAAAAATTTTCAAAACGGTTTTCTGCGCAACAAGCTTGTGAAGCAAAGTCAGAAATTCTTGCTTTTCTCCAGTGCCACATCCTTCCTCACTGAAATGCTTTTTCTTCCAGCGTTTAAACTCATCACAAGAAACCACATCTAATTTCTTTAGACAGATAATGTCACCTTTGGGGAACCCATGGCCGTCCATATTTGGCAACGCAATGACTTTGAATACTGGAATGCGGTTCTGCTCTGGTAGAAGGCCTCGGATTATCTGCTCTCCCTTCCGAAGTTGATCAAAACCTTTCGATTTAGGACGTTTCGTCTCTGCTTTTACTTCAACCAGAATTACACCAATTTGGAAATGGACTATTGCAAACTCTACTTCTGCCTCAAATCGAGGTAGCTCTTCTTGGGGCACCAGGCCTGGGCAAAGATACTCGATGAATTTTGTGAACTTTAATTTCGACAGAACAAACATGGGTTGGGAATATTTCTCTCCAAAATATCAAAGATCTTCTTTTCGGCGTCATCTCCCTTCGTTGTGTCTAGCACGATATCTTTAAGCGGAGTTGCACCACAAGCATCGCCAACTGGACCTACATAATCCCTCCGAAATAAAGGAGGACACATGATTGTTGTTTCACCACTATTCCCTAGTCCTCCCCAGTTGCCATATAGCCTTTCAAAGTTGTCCTTTATGCCCTCAGAGAATTCCATAAATTTCCCTGCAGGACCTTTCACAAGCGGAGGAGGACCAGAAGAGGCCATATTTACCTCGCCTGTAAAAAAAATAATAATAAACGGGTAAATGAGGGAACGAAAACGAAACGGTGAGAGTCATGGTGTAACTAATCTATGAAATCGACGATCGATGGCAATCGATGCCAATAGACCTTATTCACGATGGCCGCCATGTGGGATTTGCTATTATCATGCAAATTAGCTTCAAACGTCTGAGGGGGCAAACGACACAATTTCGAGAGGTTATAATGAACATCTTAGCCACACAGATGATTTGTTTCACTTTCATTCAATGTTTATCTCCTAAGCAGTAAAATAGAATGATTACACAAGTTAATTCGACGTTTTTTTAGTGAAAAATGAGCAGCTAACGAAGTAAAAGGTACTTAATTCTAAATCCTAAAATATACTTTAAACAAAGTTATTTCAATATTTCGAAGAGCCGATTTTCCGCAATTTGCCTTTTCGCCAATGTTTGCCCCCCAGCATAACACATGGCTAATTTGCATGACAATTTGAAAACCAAAATGGCAGCTATCGTGAATATTAATGGAAAATTCTGGTAATTAATGACTAATCGACCGTCCAGGTTTGTGTGATCATCGATTTTCATCGATAATCAACATCAGTTGATTAACTGGCATCGACTGGTATCGATTGTCATCACTTTTCATCGACTTTTGACAGATATTATTTTCAGACAAGATTTCTGAAAGGCAAGGTCACGGGATGGATTTTAAAAATTAAAACAATGACACTGTAGGAGTCGGCAGAATGAGATAAAAGGCCGATTATTTAAGCGAAGTTTAGACAACGTCTAGTCATCCTCTAACCCATGCTTCAACCATGAGTACCGATTACTTAAACGTCGTTTTTCAAAAACAGTGTTTTAGATAGCGCCTAAACACCGACTAAGGAACAATAGTAAGTTAGACCTGTTCATAGGTAGGTATAAACGCTGTTTAACGATATTTTCATGGTCAGCCATGGAGGGACAACTGCGTTACAGACAATTAAGAAACTACGCCAATCGACGTAATATACATGTTGTACAGATTCTGCACCTTAAGGATAGATTTAACCCATTAGAGAAATACGACGACGAATACCATTCTGGGCGATGAGATGCTTTGGATTGCTGAAGAGACGTTTTCCTTGTCTTTCATTTTCCTGCAATTTGATTGGTTACCTCAAACAAGCCTTGAAATCTCACTGGCTGGGGAAATGGTGCGATTTAGAGCAAAAAATAGTGCGATTTGGGAATAAATCGCACTGCTGAGAGCCAATCAGATTGCAAGGAATACCAAGGATTTCTAAATGGGCGTAATAAATTTGCTTACTTCACTTGGAAAGGCAGGAGCTTTTCCTCCAACAGTTTTCTTGCTCCTTTTTCGAGTGGAGTTTCAGCCACCTCCAGCATCCTTGAAGTTCACTGAGGTCGCATTTGATACCGTTAGGATTTTGGGAGTTAAATGTAATTAAAATTTGCTCTCATGCCTTTGCCTTTTTCACTAACGTTTTACTGCCATAGCCTTTGCTTTCCACTTTTGAAAAGTCTCTACCAATAAAGTTTTTCTTGTTCGCTAGAATTTGCTGTGCGACTTGTTTTCGAAGCCATGTTGCAGAGACAAAACCACTATCTGATTATTTGCATATGAAATGCAGACAACGCATTTCCTCGTGAGACATGGTTTAGCCATTTGATTTTAAACGTTGTTTAGCCGCATAAATCAACGTACAAACCGCGGCTCAGCCCTAAACAATGGTTTAAATAATCGGCCCAAAGTTTTTTTATACAGCTTTCACCCTGCGGTCACATTAGCGCTTAAGACTATCCTCAAGCATGCTTGCTTGTGACGTCAGTCAAGCAATCAGTGTTTTAAGCAAGCATGACGTGGTCACATTGCACGTCGGTTCGAGTCGCGCGCTGAAAATAATTTAACTGTTTCCCAGACTAGTTTCAATCGTTTCTGCTGATGAGGAAGGCGAACCTCTTTCGTCTAACCGCCCAACTGTTCCTGGAACAGTTAACTGAGCAAGATTACGAGAAATGTTTTGAGCAAAACCTTCGACGTGGAGACGTAGCAGGTGGCGCAATTAATCGGCGGTGTTTAAGTTAAGAATTGGTAGCTTTCTTTGCATGTACGAAATGGGCGATGACCTGGAAGCGTCAAAAGGCGAAGGCATTTTGATCAAAACTTCATTACGAAAGATCCAGCTGTCAAATTACGACCCTCTTCCTTATTGGCCAGCTTTCGTGAATAGCCCATTTCCGAGTTGCTGCATGCCTCACTTTCTAAGCGAGTCCTGGTGCACAACCATTCAAATGGAAATGAGTTGCGAATTCTTATGCAAATCAAACTCATTTCCCTTACAATAGTTGAGCACAAAGACTCACTTCAAAACCGAGACAAACAGCAACTCGGAAATGGCCCATTGTTTACATAACACAGTTCAAGGGCACTACAGAATGCTCTTGAGATGAGCTGTGGATTCTGTAAAGTTTTAAGAAACTCCGCCTCCTTTTTTAAGCAAGCAAGCAACGCGATGCCTGGTCGATAACACCTGTGACGAGCTAGGAATGTGCTAGGCAATCAAATATTGGCCAAGCAAGCAAGGTTCTAGCGCGAATGTGACAACGGGGACGTGAATTTTTGTCTGTTTTTGGTTGTTTGAAATATCCAATAAGCGCAAATCACTTTAAAAACGAAGAAATTTCTTTTTCCGTTGCATTCTGTTGCCAGAAAAACGTTAAGGACGGTGCCTACTAATTCCAGGGTATTTTTGCGCGGTTTACTGAATATGCGGGAAAAGCAGATCTTAACAAGTGTTATTGAAATCCAAAAAAGAAAATTGGGGGTAAACACGCATTTTTCGTAGATAATTAACCAACAATATTTGTAAAAAGCTTTAAAACACAAAGCAATGTGTGGTGTTCTTTTCCAAATTGGAGCTTAATTATATCTGGAAAATGCTTGGTTACCCCCAATTTTCTTTTTGGATACCAAGAGCACTTGCAAAGTTCTGCTTTCTCCGCATAGTCTTAAACCGCACAAAAATATCCCTGTGTTAGTAAGCACCACCCATAGGAAAATCTGAGTATCTCGAGATGCGCAGAACGTATGCGCAATAATATAATAATAGCTGACACAGTCCTTAATTTTCCTGTTTGAAGTGTCCTGAAGCCTGGGACCTAGAATGTTTACTTGTGTCGGCTTCTGACGTCAGTGCAATTGATTACAGTGTCACCCGCATACCGGCTTCCAGATACAGTCGAACCTGTATTACGCGGCACCGTGTTAAGTGGTCACCCTCTACTAAGCGGTCAGTTCTCAAAGTCCCGAAAATTACCTCCCTTAATTACTGTAATTTTGACCTCTATTAAGCGGTCGCGCCGGGTCACCATTTCTATTGTCTTGACCTGTATTAAACAGTCACTTTTCTACGAGTACAAGGAAAGGTTACGTTTAAACAAACGTTGGCCGTGTAGCACTTATATTTTAAACAGAGTTAACTGAATAGAGTGTAATGTGAAGTGCTAGATTTCTATCCCATATGAACCATGTGAGCGTTAGCCCTACTGATGGAAATGGGCCCACACAAGGACAGAGAAAAACTCTGACCAGGGTGGTTCATATGGGATAGAAATCTAGCACTTCAATTAAAAAAAAAAAAAAAAAACTAATACTAGAGTTTAGACATTACTCATCAGGGATAGAAATTAGAATTAATAATGTAAGGAAAAAAGCAAGGATTATCTAGCTT
>OX421447.1:7395543-7398043 GCA_949126865.1 Montipora capitata
TGAAGGATGACAATTCTGCATGTCTCAGTTTTATTACTTCTTTACATTATCAAAATTTGAGAGAAAATTATAAACATGAGTGACAAACACACACAGAAATGGATGTCAAAATTGAGAAGTGATCGTTGTGCGTTAGCTGGAGATAGCTTTAATTTAAGCAATAAATATAATTGTCTGTTGGAGAAACCTGAAAAAGTAAGACTACTTCAATGGGATTCAAACCCACGATCTCTGCAATGCGGGTACAATACTCTACCAACTCTGCTGTGAAGCCACTTGGCTGGGAGCAGGTCAAATGAAAGTGTGAGACGTTTTAAATTTAATTTAATTAACTTGCAAATATATAAGCTTTATCATTTGGGGAGATTCCGTTTTGGACTTACATGTATTAACAATGTAGGTCCCATTTACAACTTGCCTTTTGATCATTTTTCTATTTACTGTTATTTATGTCCTTTGTTATTCTTGAAATTGAAAGACCAATATTAACTTGGGAAAAAATATAAAACAAGAAGTTTTGCATGGGTGGAGTTCATTTGAATATTGAGTTCAGTCGTTTGGAACAGATGCAATATCAAGAATTAAACACTCAAGCTTCCCTTGCCCAATTTACCTCTTTGAACACGTGCTTGTCCAAAGGTTGTGTTGGAAGACACCTTGAACACATTCTAAGACCAGTTAAGCTTTGAGAGAAGGTGCACATATTTGCATATCATTGTTAATTCAGTTTGAAAGGACTGCAACAGAGTGAATCGAGCAGTTGTCATTATTGTTGTTATTATCATGATATTGTGAATTTGTATTATAATTATGTTTTATTTACTGTATCATGCCATTTGATGTACACAGTAGTTGGTGGATAATGCTGGAATGTCAAGTTGCTGCTCGTAATAAGAATTTTCTGATTATCTTTCCTGTTCTTAAGATATGTGCTTTCTGCATGATGATCACCAGTTTGTTTTGATCCCAATTTTCTCTGCCCAGAACTTGATTTGATTGTCATTATTATTATATTCATGTTATAACAGCCTCAGACTCAAAGATGTTAAATGGTCTGGTCAAAAAGTTAGGCAGCAATCAACAACAAGTTTACAAAGGTCCCCAACTCCCCTGTCCAGATTCTTACATGCACAAAAATAAAACTTTCCTCAATTAAACCTTGCAGTTCCTAGTAGTGCTATCTTCTGCATTATTTCCACACAAGCATCAATTTCAAGCTTTTTAACAAACTTCTTGAAGTTCTTGCTCACTACACCTGGCACTCCAATTACCACCGGTACAATGACAACTTTCTGTACCCCCCACATTTTAATGATTTCATCTTTAAGAAGCTGATATTTCTCCAATCTTTTAACCTTCTTTTCTACCACCCACGCATCTCCCGGTAATTATATGTAGCAACATCCGTTGACTGTTGCCTCTTTTTGGCCTTGTTTAGAGTGATAATGTCAGGCCTTCTTGCATTGATCGTCTGGTTGCATTGAACGTTAAAATCCCAGAGAACCTAATGTGACTCTGATTCTAGTACCCCTTCAGACGTTTGATTGTTACCTTTTTTTCAGCTTTGGCAAAACCCTCGTTTTCGCACATTTTCCAATGCAAATATCGGGCGGCATTATCATGTCGTCGTTTGTACTCCCTTTGTGCTTTTTGCTGACAATGTGTTACCCTTTCACCCTTTTCTCAGCATTATTATTATTATTATTATTATTATTATTATTCATTTCTGTCTAAAACTGTTATCCCACCAATAAATTGGTACATTGTTAAGTGATTTTCCCATTTTCAATTATCCATCAAGGGCAGGGCTGTAAAAAACAACTTAAAATGCCTTTTGTATGTGTGATGTTGGCCGAGTTTGTGTGTTATTGAAAGGCTGCACAGTTATCACTGCTGCCACACTTAGCTGGTCTCTCACAGAAAGCAATTTCTTTGTTGTAGATGTTACCGATTCTACCTTCCAAGGAAAAATCTTGTATGAACCTCAACCTTATGTACCATCCAACCCAATACATGAGAGTGACATAGAAAGGTTGCTATCCATAGAGAGTGAAAGCATGGAAAGCTCTTGGTCGCGTATCAAAAAGACAAAAGATGCTGAGGTCTGGAGAAGAGAGTCAATGGAGGAAGGATACCCTCCAATCACCAAGGTATTAACTTTAATTGCTAATTTCTGTTCCGAATGTGTTGGACAATGACAAGATTATGAGAATAGCTAGAATGGCGTGCAAGAGCCCCTATACATGTATAACCTTATTGGAATAAAGAGCTCACTTTCAAACAATAGTTCTGATAAGTTACACTCAGTCTGAAATTGTACTACATGTATTTTGTGGGCTTGCATGAAGTGCAAGGAGGTCAAGCCATATCTCTGTTTGTCAGTTGCTTCATAGTCCAATAATAATTGTCATGACCAGTGCTGGAAATAACAGTCGGTCATCGGACATTGTCCTACCAAATTTTGAAAATGTCCGGCATATTTCACATTATGATCAGACAC
>OX421447.1:7403043-7405543 GCA_949126865.1 Montipora capitata
AGGAAAAAATTGCTTTGAGCGGGAAGTGAGCAGGAAGAATTTTACTAAGGAAAACGACGAATTACGCGGACTTTTTTACTTAAACTTGTATTTTGTCCGCACAGAAAGTACTAATGATGCAACTCAACTGAGCCCCGTTTGAGCTTTCGTCGCTGGTGAACTCTAGCCCTTTTGCTCAAAGCTGTACTTGGTTTTCACAATGTTCGTGCATAAACTTGCCCTCTATTTGGAGGGTTCTTTTCTCCCTGTACCAAAATTTTGTAATTCTTGTATCAGAGCGTAGAAAAACTGTCGTTAGATTCCTTGCTGTTATGGTTGTAAAGTTAGTGGAATAGTTGTAACTTAAGGTGGGTATTTTTCGATTGATTGTATAGCGGACTTGTAAAATATTCAATGTTAACCCTTTCAGCCCCGAGGGGTTCCCCATTGACGAGTAAAATCGTCTGGCGTTAGACAGAGTAAAATCTATAAGTGCCATTTGGCACTCTCGGGGCTGAAAGGGTTAAGCACTTTAAAGGAACACCTTGTTACACGAATCGCGTGAAATAATGAATTTAACTCAAATTAATGTCAAATCTCCGGTTTTAGTCGTCCAGTCGTCAATTTTAGACGAAGTTAAAGGCATTTCTTTTCCAAGTGAAATAGTCCATTTGTCATGGAAACGTAAAGAATTTATTTTCATGTGTTTGGCGGCAGAATTTAGAACTTTTTTTTATCGGCTGCATGGATTTTGGTCATAGAGCCGGTTATTCTGTTTATTCGTCGTAGAAATGGAATCAGGCGAAATGGCCACTGTTCTTTAGCTAGCACGAGTCGTTTTAGTTTTTATCAAAACTAACATAAAGCAATCAGCTAGATGTAGTGAATACAGCAAAAGGAACTATTTTCAGTTACCAATTGTGAAATGTGTGTTACGTTTTAATTGCATTTCTGAATCTACTTTAGATCTTGTTTTTGTCCGACATTGCGTTGGATTCTTCCATGTGAAATGCAGGCACCTTGATAAAGGTGTCCTTGATTAAAAACCTGCAAAGGAAATCAAGCTCCTTGTGGATATTTTTTGTCTTACCCCAGTCCAAGTTTTTAGTTTTATCCCTGGGGTTTTATCCCACAAGGGAGGCGCGCAGTCCGCGTGCATACAAATGTACTTCATTACATGTCGAACTTGCTTCGTGTGATTAAGAGATATTTAACGATGGAGGTCCATGTTTTTAATTAAGGACCGAAGAAATCTAAACTAAATCAGAAGTAAGTTAATTTAGTTTTGGAAGTTATACTTGTGCTTTACCTTTGTGGAGTAATTTGCCAAATAATCGGTATGATTTTGGCTCTTTGCAATTGTAGTTCAGCTCTGCGTTACTTTGAAACACTGAGGCTTTGAGAATGATTCGCAACTCTCTCGACCCCAGAGCGCTTATCTTTTGCGCATGTCTGCTGAGACATGAGATTCGAGGCTCTGGTGGCGAGATTGCAATTGGGTTTTGAAACAAGAAATGTATATAAAAACTATGGTGATGTCGACGGCATGTGCAGCCTTTAAATTTAAGAGCCACCCTCAGTACGTTTGTATCTTTTCTTCCATCCAGCTGAGTAGAGCAATGTTGACGAGACATTTGCAGTGGCAGTGTTAAAGAGAATGAAACATCAACCTCTACATTCTGTCGCCGGTTGGCGTACACATTTGGGATCTTTGCAAAATAATGTACTAAAATGCATGCAGCTGCACTTGCAACATGACTCTTGAACTCATGAAATCTAGTGATCACGAGGCATGGCCTTCGCCCTGTTTACGTTGTTAAAGCTTCCTACTGTTTTTTAGCCGACGAACAAGAACCACTCATAGATATAACTTGGGGGATGAGGTACTCAAATCAAATCCACCTATGGACAATGTAAGGGTAACTACCTCAAAGGAGTAAAGCAAAGCAGGGAAAACACTCCATTGTTCCAGCTTGTCTCGTCCATATACCCTTTCCGCAAATCCTCTGCTTGAAACCTTAACAATCAACGATGGGAATTTCCCGCTCTTTACCGAGAAAGAGTTGCTTTCTCTCCGAGTACTTGTAACTTGTTTTCTAGTGAAGTTTGAATGGAACATTTTCAAGGAGGTTTCAATGATTTCGTTGGAAAGATGAACTTTCAGCTGTGACTTTTGAATAAACAAGTCATTCCCTAGTGGTGTGACATCAATGCAGGCAGCGCGCAGTAAAATGATTTACCCTTGCTGAATATAAACCAGTCTGCATGAGTGAACGGCAGGCTACTTCACTGAGCGTCTTTACTGAACCGTATTACCACGTGGCTCCCATGGACAGTCCTGTTGTAATTTAGAAAAGCCACAGAAAAGGTTATTTGGTTTGAGAAACGACATACGAAGACGTATATGAAGTGCGCGGAGATGTTAAGATGTTTGGTTTCTCGCACTTACAAACGTTATTAGAGCAGGAAAGGGTCCTGAGAAGCGATTTGACCCATCAATTTACTATTTTACCATTTGTCA
>OX421447.1:7408043-7433043 GCA_949126865.1 Montipora capitata
TTTGGTTCTTCAATGGTCAACTTCTGACTTTAATTACTGAGGCGGTCTCTCGAAGCTTCTGTCCTTCGACTTCTTGGGGCCTTGCCCAAACTAAAAGCAAAAAGCAAGGTGACACACGCTAACACTAACCCGGTTTCACTGGCGACAAATGTCTGATTGGTTGACGCCTTGCCATGTGACTTCATAGATCAAATTAAACATGGCTGCCATCGGGTATTAAAATCAGATCCCCCTCGATAAAAAATACTCTTTTTTAGGCCAGTAAAACCGACGAATGTTTTGACTGCATAGTGCGTCAGCGAGATTCTCCTTTGAGTCAACGCGACGGTGCCACTAGGGAAATATCTTAGGAAATTTCAAGGTCAACGTGAGTCTCGGTTGCTGTGACAGTGTTTGAGTGGATATTCGTTCTTGGAGCTTGGCCGGCTAATGGATTAACATCTTGGTTTGAATTCATGTGTTGAAATATGTTAAAAATGGAGCAAAAGAAATGTATTTCAGTTGTTCAAAAATAATTCTAAAGTGAATTTAGCAGCAATATTAACCGATATCATACTTAACATGTCATTGCACCTCATGTTGGGTACACCAGAAGGAAACCTTTTAGTTGCAATTACATTTTGCCATAGTCGTTCCAAGCAAAATGAAAATTGTTTGCTTTTCTCCAATATATAGCCAAAGCAACAATATTCAAAGTTGAAAATTTTATTCAGGCATCCCGCTTGCAAGCAGGGAGGGTTTTACTGAATTAAAATACTACTACAGCTAATAATACGCTTTCATCACGTTGTAGTGGGTTCATTCCCGACCTATTCTAAAGTTTTATAATTTACATCAAATTAAACGTATTTTCCTTTAATCGAGAAAAAGCCGTGGAAAGGACGCCTTGCCTGAGAGTCTTTCTTCACTTAAAAAATATTCTGAATTGTCAGGAAACGGTGGAACCGTTGATTCTCTTGGATTTTCCCGACATATATAAAATATATCGTCATAATCCTTTGTAATTGTGTTACTGGAACACGGAGAGTGCTTTTTCGCATCGCTATTTTAAGGGCTGGCGGCAAGGTACATCTTACTATTTTATACCCTTTCTTTAATTATTAACTTAACGCCCTCAGATGATGACATGATTCCGTGAAATCTCACGCCTCAAACGATTTGCGATGATATATTAAAGGAATACAATGGGAATGAAATGTTGCAAGAAACTGGGCATCCAGCTGAGAAACCACGAGTTTACTCCGGCTTCTCAGCTGGATGCCCCAGCCGTTTTTTGGTTGCTAAGAGCGTGCGGCTCGTTATGGCATGATTCGTGCCAGCAATTTACATGAAATTTACAAACAGAAATACTGTAAATTTCTTTAAAATATTTCCATGTTATTTACATGTTTTGTTCAAATGCAACTCTTCCAAAGGATCCTGTAAATTCCAATTTCCAATAAATTTACAGAATCAACAAAAGATGTAAATATCATGGCAAACTAGGCATTTGCGAGGGGTTATCATGCAAGTGTTCCTTCAAATTGTTGCATTTTCTTTGCAAACTGATGGGTCTGGCCGGCCAGTTCTGACAAAAGGAAAGCGCCCTTAGACAGATGGTCTGAGCCATAAGTGATCACAGCAAGTGCATATATATTCAGGGCCATGTGTTATCTATCACGAAAAGACTGAATTACTTTTGACATGGAATGTCTAATAGAGTCTTGACCTTGACAAATTTCAGCTTGGTTTAGCCTTGAGCTCTGCATAGCTTCCCTTAAATTTTTCTGTGCTTTTCTGTTTAGTTCTCTGATATGTTCTGGATTGGAAACTTTACCCTTGTGAAATGTTTGCTTTTCATATTCCCTTGCTGCTTCAATATTTTCAGATCTTTTTTGGTGTTTTGCATTGTTTTTCTTTTCCCTGAATTCTTTATTTTGTCTCTTCCGTTTGACAGATTCTCTCATATAAGCTCTTTTTGCTACTGCTTTGTAGAAATTATTACTGACACTCACATCATTTTTGGCCATGGTTTATTAATCGATTATTACCTCTGAATAATTGTTGACATTGGTAACACCGCTGATTTCATAACCTGAAATACTGTCATTATAATAATCTAACTGAACTGCTGAAACATAGTGTCTTTCATCTAGATTTCCAACGTTAATAACAGTAGTTCCCTGTTATCCGCTTATAGGACTGATAACAGTTAGTGGTGCCCACCCCTCAATGGATTCATTTATATGTATTGCAACAATTAATACATTGGTAACTGCTTGCACAATAAGTGCATCACACCATGTATGTTAATGTGACAACACACCCACAATTGCTCTGTTATGGGTCCAATAAATGTTTGACGGTACGTTGTTTTTGACGGTTGTTTCTGACGTATTCGACTCCAGCAGCATGCACGTTCATGTGATAGGAAGGATCATTGTATAACTGGTGGGCAACAGAAGAAAAGAAGCATGAACCATCTGAGGTACATTCCAGTGTCTTAACTCCTTTCTGAGCAAATCGAGCCTGCAACAGTGCTATAGAAGGATTTCTCAGTACTGCATGTGTACACGTTCCATGAGCAACAGGGCCTGGGTTCGATTTAAAGTCTCCTGATATCAATAGCTTTTCTCTTGTTAGACAATAACTCTCATTTTGTTGCCGGTTCAATTTTGTTCAATGCTTAGTAACAGATTGATCTTGAATACACAATAGAACTGACAAGTCTTTTTTGTGTTTAGCAGTCCTGCGGGTAATAAGATAAAAATGACGATTAGAATCACTTACTCTCGAAGATTTGTTACGTCTGAGTTGCGGTCAAGGTCTAGACATTCTTACTGCAATATAATATTATTTTCCAAAAGCGAGACGAACTCGGTACGTTCTTCTTTAAGTAATGCACCATACACTTTCTAATTACCTTGTCTTTATGAAAGAAGCTCGACGTTTTCTTATAAGGAATTCTCAGTGGAAGGTTCTCTGTTCCTGGGAGCGTGTTTGCATTTGCGAACGGCCTCAGCCCTTGCTCCATCGTAGGAGATTGGTACGGATTCCTTATCAGTTTTTCTTACATAATCAATGACCGAGTCTTTCGACAGTTCGTCCTTATGGTCCGCCACACAAGTACTAGTGTCTGGGAGCATGGGTTGCTTGGTTGCCTCACTGTTTTACATGTCACTGACGTTGCTCAAGTTGGATACATATGGCTTTGAAGACTCAGCTTGCAAAACTTCGTGGGAAACATTGGTATACTTTGATAGCTTCGAAAGTCACTCTCCAAATGGAAGTCACCTTCCAAATGGAATTTATTAATCCCTCGTGAGCTTAGGGGATCGACAGAGACTGTCTTCTCGAGTCTTCTCACCATGTGTCTGTCGATTCCATTTCGACATGTATTAAAGTCTTCGCGTTGGAGAGTGAAAGGTGGTGCACAATTAATTGCACCAATGTGTACTTGTTCAGAATCTTTTGCTTCACCTTCGAAGAACGCCGTTTCTTTAATTCTTCAGTTTCTTGCTTCTAAATGCAGCCGAAGGTGCTCAAATTTTACGAAGAAAGCCACAAACAGCAATGGCGGCGCACAACCTTTGTAGCGAACAGGAAGTTACAGCTGTGTTGTGATTATCCATCCTGATTGGCTAATTAGATCGAACTTCCGGTTACGCAGGAGTGACAAATTTGCATAGAGATCCCCACCAAAATCCACGAGTAAAAACGTGAATACCAGATACGCTACAACTTTATTACACGGTGAGACATTTACAGAAAGAACGCTCTGCTCACAGGGTACTCGATATCGATCAAACGAATTGTCCCTAGGGAGGCAGACTTTTTTGCGGTAACTGAAATAATCACCTCCCCGTGTACAAAGGATAGCCAAATTTTAATTTTTTTTTCTCTAAAAGCCAGTAAAAAAAAAAAAGGTAAAGTCTGCGTACGAGCCAAGGAGGCCCATCAGGCCGGCGCTTATCTCCGGTTTCCTTAGCATGAAGCGAAAGCCAGTAAACACCGAGGAAAATTACTATACAGTGCACGGTGTGGTCTTCCACTGCAGTCCGTACGGAATTATTATATCACGGGGCGGTAGACTACTAGCGGTACTTCTTTCGCCGCTTGGAGAAGCGAGGCACGAAAAAATTGGCCCCGCGATCTTAATTCGAAGAAGAATCGACTGTTCGAGTCACGTGGCTTTCGAGGCAAATAGCGGGAAATACGAGCTCACCTCCCCCCCCCCCCCCTCCCCCCTCCCTCACCCTACTTCAATTACATACTACCGGTAACCGTTTAAAAGTTTGAGTGGCTCTAACTCAAGAGTGTTTTAGCAGGAGGCCTCTGACACATGGACAGCAAATACCATGCATGAGTGGCGATTGTTCAGTTACAGGGGAGGGGGGGAGATTTTTCATTTTACAGGGGGGAGCTCCCCCTCAAATCCAGATTTCGCGCTGCCTTTTTTTCCCGTTCCCGATCCTTTTGGTCAGCACCAGTGAAAACGACGACCACTGACTGGCTGGTTTAATGGACTTCCGGCCCCTCTGAATGGTCATTTTAATTGGATATTTCAAACAATGGAGATTGCCAACCCAGGGTGACACACGGATGACTACCCACAGTTCGGGACCGGCCGAAGGTCGTTATTCCTGAAGCCGGCTGTGACGAAAATAGCCGTCAATAATTATCTTAACTTATGGCAACATGCTTGGTATCATAATTTACGCGAATAAAAAAAAAAGATTTTGGAGTTTTAGTAAGCGAAAGGGATGAAGGAACAAAGATAAAAGCGATTTAATAATTTTAGGTTTCGATTGAAAAAACTCTAGCTTGATGAACTTAATTTCATCGGATTTTTAATGTCGACGTAAGATCTATAAATTAACTTTTTTGAGGGAGTTCTGGTGTAAAAATGGAGGACGACGACTTTGAGGTAAATATATCCATTATTATTATAGGGGTTAAAAGGCTTAGAAAAGCTTTGTTCTCTGGTATATCTTCGTTTTCATTCCGAGGCCCACCTTCCCATCCCATAATGCCACACAGCGTGTGTATCACGCAAATTGCGAAGCACTTTGTGATATCTTTCGCGCTAGCTGTCCTAGGACTCTTTGCAATCGCTGTGAAGGTAAGAAACAAATACATAAAACTGAAGAAATGGGATTGTTGAATTAGTTTTGTTCGATTCCTGTGCTAAGTGATCAACTGATTTATTTACTTCTCGTCGCGTGATCATAGAGGGCCATGTTTACACGGAAATTAAGTTCGCGGGAATAACTGCCAATGAACACTCAATTATGAAAGCTAATCATCGAAATAAATTCGACTTGGTTAAATATTTGAGTTAGCTGAACGCACTGTGTAAGTAACGAGCCCAGCAGGAAAAGCGAGATATATTTAAGCTTCGACAATAGCTCACGCATAAACAACTGTTCTGGAATTTCTTGTGTTCCAAATGCAAATTTTGCTTGGCTTAGCTTAGCTTATGTCCATCGCTCTCTAATTGTTTGATGGTTATATTTTTAATTTGATTAATCGAGATATTTTTTAAAAGAAATCAAAATTCGTCAATGGTATTGGAAAGCTCGATATTACGATATTTCGATGGAGCAATTGGACCGAAAGCATTTTGGTTTCAGAAAGTTCTTTATAATTGTTCATTTAAGCGTGTATCTAGCACGCACAAACGCCCAAAGAGACAGCCACTGTCATTCGTGAAAATAATAAAACTGCTCAAATTTTTTCGCTGATACAAGTACACAGCAATTTCGCGGAATCGTTTGGGACTTATAGCAAAGGTCACGCTGTCGGTTATCGAAAGTTAAACGCGCGCAGTTTGCTGTCGGATATTGAATTATGCTGCTATCCTATCAAGGACATAGAGGTTATGACGTAAAATACTCGAGAGAGCAAGAAAGCCTTTATTTATCTTCGAATTACCATTCAAATAAGATATAATTATCCAAATGAATATTTATAACTACTAAATAAACTTACGGACTATAAGGTTCCGATTGCCCACAGAACAATGTAGCTTTTCAACGCTCTGCTATTATCGTTAAATTGTGTCTGCTTAGGTCAAAATACTAAGGTATGTTGAAAGTGATGTAGGGTTAACGCGACTCCATTCTTCGACAATTGTTATCACAAGATCAGCGAAGTGTAGGAAGTTGTCTTGATCTATCAAACTTTGTTTGAAGTTGAATGTAATCTTGACAGTTTCTAAGGTGATTGCTTTGAACGCTATTTTACTTCTGGGCGTCGACTCGTAAGCATGTGTTTTTTGTTTGATTCAAAACAATAAGGAAATAATTACAGCTGTACGTCAACGTTTTCTTGCTGCGGGGAAGAATATTATGGTGTATACTGCAAACCAATTTCAAACACGTTCGGCATTTGGCCAACTTACTGCATGAAGAATCAACCAGCTTCCAAGGGTTTGAATAATGCCAGTCGATAATTTCTTCGAATTATGAAAAACCAACCAGTGGAAAGCTCTGTACATGTTATTTTATTCTTTTACTTTCTTTGTATTTTAAGAAATTAACTGTCATTGTCTGCACGTCACCAATGGTGATGTATTTCTTTCTTTTCAGCCGCAGTGAAGCCATGAGTACTGTTGTTGAGAGCTCGACTTCTTTTACCATATCAACTGTTCCAGGTGCGAAGTCTATAAGTGTAGAGCTTTCTTTTGATAGTTTCTACCGCACATAGTTTTCTATTTTCAATAAAAAAGCAAAAAAAATTGTTCTGAGCTCATCTTATAAGCAGGTGAAAATGATAGCGCTTGTAATTTTTCCAACTCACCGTTTATTAATTAAAACGATTTTTTTTTGTGATAGAAATTTTCTTCCTATATGTTTAGCTACGTTTAGCAAAATATTCACTGAACCATGAAGATATTTTTTATGCAGACTTTCCTGCAGAAAAATTAAAATCCCTTCTTTTTCAAAAGGCAGTTGTTTACTGAAGCGATGCTTTAATGTTCTCTTCGTTGCAATCGGTCCTATTTCCTTTAACAAAATTATTGACAGACAAATGATTCCGAGACTTTTGTACCGCAGTTAAGTTTTCTCAAACCAATCGAAAAATACTCGGAAACATAATTTGGAACTTTTTGTAGAAAAATAAACTTTTCCCCGCTGTTTGTGTTTTTGCATGTACTCGTTCAAGGAATTTCAAGTTTGCTTCAATTTTTTGACGCTAGCCCGGATGTATATTTCCTTGAGTGAGTAACTTTTAAGGGCCGTTTTTATACTAGAGACGCATTATTCGTCTGGGACGAACTTGGGCAAATATTTTTTCTGGGTCTGTTAAATTCGTCTGGTATAAAGACGGGCACAAGACTTATTATGCGTCTGGACGAAGTATCCAGTTTAGTTCGTCTTCGAAGACGCACTAAAGTGGATACTTCGTCCAGACGAATTGTGCGTTTTGTGCCCATCTTCATACCAACCGAATTTTACAGCCGCAGAAAAAACGCTTGCCCAAGTTCGTCGTAGACGAATTATGCGTCTCATATAGTTCGTTCCGTCTTTACACTAGACGGATAACATGAGAGCCGCATAATTCGTCTGGACGGATTATGCGTCTCTAGTATAAAACGGCCAATGAACTGTATTCCACATTTAAAATTCAAATTTCCGTGAACAGGAACTCGCTTTCAGGAGAAACGTCTGGAAGGAACATTCGTGGCGTTGGCCATCGGTCTCTGCTGATCTGAGTCCTGAATATTTAGGGAATTTTAAAGTCATCAACGGTTGAAACCTTTCCTTTAAACTTTCTAAATTAATGGTGACTCGTTATCGAGATAAGTATCGACCGTAGTTCATAAGAGCCCACGAGAATTTATGTACTGACAAAATCGACTCTTTTTTTTATGCTTTTAGATCGCGTAAATTAAAAGTAGTAATGAAAGCACTCAGTGTATTGAACTCCATGTTCAATTTTTGCTTTGCAAACCGAAAACAATATATCTGCGGTTTAGACCACCTGCGGAGTACTTTTAAACATAACTGGATGTGCGGTAAATGCAACGATTAGCAAACACGAAGCAAAAACGAACACTGCTGACATCAGAGAGATATGTTTTTTAGGGAGGTTAAGAGACGGTGACGAGGACCACAGCAAAGGCAACGATAACGCCACAAAACAATAATATTACTGGCTGAAAAATCTCGAAAGACTTACGAGGGTGCAAAGATATGTATTTGCAGGCGACGTTTTCGTCCACGTTGTCGTCGAAGATCTTAGAGTCCCGAATCCCGTGTCCGCTACACGGGATCAGTTCCTGGGGATAAGAGGAATAAATTATATCTCGGAAAAAAGAGTGTCACTTCTCTTGACGAACCACTATAAACGGAAATGAAAGTTTGTTTTCAAAACTTGATATATATACACATATATATTTTTTCAATGAGCGCAAGCAGACGGAAATAGAGAAATTAAGAATGGTGTATTTTTGTTGGCTACGGGAGCGGGTTGGACATTTCCATTTTCCCTCGCCAGAGGCGATCATTTTTCTTCATTGTTCTTACACATTCTAAAGACTTAGAAAAGTATTACAACTTTATATTCCGTGTTTGATCTTTGAAGAAACGCCCTAATCACAATTATGTAGTTCGGTTTATATCCAAAGACAAAATTAGAAAGAGTAATAGGTCTGAGTGTAGTGCAATTCAGGGAGTAATCGTACGAGTGATGCGAACTCGGTCGATTTGAAATTACAAGCACGATTACCCCTGAATTGTACGACACGAAGTTGAATACCTTTTTGTGTAAAAAAAAAATAAAATTATATTCAATCTGTTTTGCAAACAGCAGGAAAACAGCAAGAAAGACCCCATCTGAGTGCATGTGACTGACGCGCGAATGGAGTAGGTGTCCAATTACAGGTATCCAATTCGGTCAAAATTGTTCAAATTGGATACCTGTAACTGAACACCTACGTGATCGCGCGCCAATTACGCGACAAATAGGCGAGCACAAAATCAATGAGATGCGAGACTTTTTCAATAGATGCGATTACTCCCTGAATGCATTGTACATTTGTACTCTACTCAGTCCTAATACCATTACTAATCGGGCGAGTAATTTCAAAATAGGTCGAGCGTGAAGCGCGAGGCCTATTTGAAATTTCGTACACGATTAATAATGGCA
Organism: Montipora capitata; assembly: GCA_949126865.1. Classification (NCBI taxonomy): domain Eukaryota; kingdom Metazoa; phylum Cnidaria; class Anthozoa; order Scleractinia; family Acroporidae; genus Montipora; species Montipora capitata. Next base: position 7,417,176 of record OX421447.1, read on the forward strand.
ATTGCACGATTAGTTTGAGCAAACTGAAATGAAGTTGGATGGTTAAAATTAAGGGGTGAAAATGAATAAATCACTGATTAAACTGCTACTATGATAAAAAAAAAAATCATTTCCTTTTTTCCTCGGATTTTGAAAGTGTCTTCGCCTAACACCTAACTGGCAAAATTTTAAGCCTTGATGTTAATCCAAAGGCTGTTTACTTTAAGCAAGAGTCAATAATAATGGACTCTTGCTTTGAGTGTAAGTTTGGATTTCACGTTCCACCATTACTCACGTTCAAAACTGACCGATTGGACCTCAGAGGGTTGGATCTAGCGGAAAGTGACGTCGTTTACTCATTAGATTAAAATTTCAGCGTGTAGATGCAGCTTACTGTATACTGTATGCAAAACACGAGTTAAAAAGTCTGAAAGGCCGAAACTCCCGTTTTGCATATTAATTCAGCCGCGCACACACGCATTTCATTCTCAGTTTGACGTCATCCTCGATCCAGCTCTGTCTTGAAAGATTTTAAAATGAGCAATGGTGGTGTAGTTTTTACAATATTAACCATCCAGCCGGCTAATAATGGATATATTTATTGCCTAATGTATACTTCTCAGAATTCAGTTGGGGGTAGTTGTGCCATCTGGAATGTTGGAGTCTCTTACAAGCGCTTTCACGAGCAAGTGAAAATAACATTCGACCCCCTCAACTCACCCAGAGTCGTTTTGCGGGCGTGTCTGCCTTATTTCCGGGATTGCGCTGTCCTAACTTGGTTATTCCCGTGTCGCTATGTTGAATTTTCAGCATAAACGGTGCAACCTTAGTAGCTCGTGTGGATTGCAAAGATTTTTTTCCATCAAATATAAAGATGATCTTCGCCCAAAGCAATGTTAACTCCTCGTCAGCAGTCCAGAACTTGAAATGAAAGTTAGAAACACGAACAACTTAAACAAGCTGGAAAAATTCAGCCTTAAACGTGACCGTCCCAATGCGCGGCATTTGTTCATTTAAGGAGCCAGAAGCATGGATTACATAATCAAAACTTGAAACAAAAGATGGAGGGGGGGGGGGGGGGGAGCGGGGTGGGGACAAGGGTGAGTTTGATTTTGACCCCATCTTATCGGTTGTCTTAAAACTGATTACTTTACAGGAGGCGAGGCACTTGGAGTAGAAAACTGGAATATCCCAGATGAAAACATAACAGCGTCCTCGTCCGCTGGCCCCGCTCCGCCTCATTTAGCCCGCTTGAATGGACCATTTTCTTGGTGTGCAGGCAAAGCCGAAGACTGTTTCTTACAAGTAAGTTTTATCATTTCGCCGAGTAACATTCAAAGATACTTGTCCTCCAAGAAATACAGAAACCACGGCACCCCTCTCATTTGTCAAGTTTGCAACGATTTGAAACTCAAGGTTCGAGCAGTAATTAAAATCACGCATTGCAAAGAAAATTATTTATAAAATAATTACCATAGTACGCGCACTCTCATTGGTCAATAGCTGTGTTTAGATGAGAGTATGGAACACGGCTGTGACATCACACGAATTTTGATCGGTTATGTGTTGTCAGACACTCGTTTTGATTGGCTGGTAGGAAATATGAGCGTGTATCAAGAAAATCAGTTTCAATCAAGAAGTGAAAAAACCAGCATTTTCCTTCATTTGTCGAATTATCTTTGAGAAATATGTTACAAACTTAATAGAGGACTTTTTTCCGTGTTTCCGTAGCCCCCTCGTGTTTAGATGAGGCTATGGAAACACGGAAAAAGTCCTCTACCGCTTAAATAGTTCCTGCGAATGTAGCCCGTGAAATTAAAGGATGCTCTGGAGGGTTTTTCCTCCTCAATGTGCGGTCCAAGAACGAAGCACGAGGGTCCTATACTGGCTTCGGAATCCCGGCCCACAACTCATGTCACTTGGTCAGGGCATGCAAAGACAACAGCAACGTTAACAAAAACGTCAGTTAAAATATAAAGGCGTGACCAAACGCTCGCAACATTTCAACGCAACATCTTGCAACATTGTTGGGCACAATATGTTGCATACGTCTGGCGACCCTGTTGCGATCGATATGTTGCAACATGTTGGATGATGTTGGATCAAATTTAAAAACGGTCAAATCTTGAAGACAACGGCGACGGCAACGAGAACGTCACAAAATTTGCATATTTAGAGGGAAAAACAATAGCTTTGCACGCCCTGCGCGTGCATTTTTCATTTTTGTCCATTTCTTTGCCGTCGTCAGCAAAACAACAACGTGAAATAGCCAAATCTGCGGTTTTTTGGAGAAGCTCGGCACTTGGAGATAAATTTTCATTTTCTCCTTTAAATTAAATGCCACTTATAACGGTTTCATTCCTGAAGGACTGTCACACCTTTGTCTTAATGAAAAGCTTGGAATAGTCGCGAAGTGATTGTAATAACACGAATTTATGTTTGGAGATGACGTTCTCGTTGCCGTTCCCATCGTCGTTGCTAAAGCTCCCTGTTGTCGTCGTCGTCTTTGCTTAATTTTATGGGGAATATCCAAACTACAAATATGGGAAGTTTTCTTTTTTTATTTGTGGTTGCAGATTGACCTTGGAAGTCTTCATTTGGTTTGCGCCGTTGCAACTCAAGGCAACCCCGGTGGTAACAGAGACTATGTGAGGCGCTACAAATTGCAGTGTTCCACAGATGGGGTCAACTGGACAGTGTATGAGGAGAACGGAAACTCGGTAACGCACATGCAAATCAGCCTTGCTTTCAGGGTCTCGCTTTTCACGGCGGAAGACACGAAGGGGGCCCTGGGAACAAGGTCGAGTGTAAATGACGAAGACCCGAAAAATTTCGGCCTCGAAAAACAATTTGTAAACTTATGATCCGTGTATTTTGAAAAGCTAGTTATTTGAAATGATTTTATGTGAACAAAAATGATAAAACGAACAAAATAATGGCGTTTGCCTTGAAAGCAACCCTGTCATGGTATGGCACCCAAAATATACACGAAAAGTTTCCGGATTCCGAAATTATGGCAACACTAGCCCTGAGGGGGTTAAAATAGGGAATCATGCAATTAGCACTTGTTAATGATAACGTCTCATTCGAGGGAACAAAACTTCAACGATAATTGTACATTTAACCGAAGAGTTTTCCATTTATGCAGTGAACTAAAAGTGTGAATCTATTTTCTGCGTTTTTTTCCGCAAAAAAATGCAGCGTGACTTTACGAACGTATTAACAATCACAAGAAAAATGGTTTAGGTAGCATTTTGCAAAGTCAATAAGCTTTGGCATAACCGTGGTATTTGGAATATATGAAGGACTATAGATAGTGAAAAATGAACTATGGGAGAAGGAGGCAATCCGAAACAATCGACCTTGTAAATTACGGTCCTCGTAGAACTCGTTCGTAGACTGAAAATTAATTGTTCACCCACCAGATTTCGGTGCAATAATATTATTATATCCTTTAGCCGGAAGGAAGTAATAAGGCGGAAATATAACTCGTTCCAAGCACAAACTATTCAAAAAGAATCCCTCCTTCAACACGCCCCGCAGGCGGTGATCACATGATAAGTCAATGTGTATCATTGCTGGGTATAGACAGCTACAGAACTTTGGATAGGAATGATTCTTGTAGGGGTACTCACTTGAGTAAACTATACAGCTACATGTAAGCCGTTAGTCCCTCGATTTGAATAACACAAGCTAGTACTGATCATGAGGGAGCGCTGGTTTAGCGCGCAATACTGATCAGATCTTAGTTAAAATTCAGAGACGTTGATTTAGATTTCTCGTGTATGTTTTCTAGATCATTGCAGGGAACACAGATAACTGGAGCGTGAAAAGAAAAGATCTTGAACACGAAGTCGTTACCCGCTTTGTCAAGTTCTGTCCTGTGGACTGGTATTGTTGGCCGTGTCTGCGAGTTGAGTTGTACGGAGCTTCTTTAAATATCAACGGTAAGACGTAACCTAGAAACGGAGCGTTTTGACGTTTAGTCCCATCCTCCCCAATTATTCCCGTGCTTGGACTTGAACAAAAATGGCTTCTTTTTCGGTGGAATTTTCCGCAGATCAAAATAATTATCCAGCAGAAAATCGAGGGGTTTATGCAAATCGACAAAATTTTTTTTCTCCAAAAGAAGTGCTCTGGAAAACAAGCTTTTTATTTACGACTAAATTATTTTTAGCAGTTAGGTGCACTGTAACTTATATTAATATTTTTGTGGCTACTTTTAATTTTATTTTACTCTCTTTTATTTTGTTCAAACTTGACAAGCTGTAACGACAACCTTTTTTTTCTGTCGCTTCCCGCCTCGACTAGCCAATGCGACCATTTGTATTTTTCTCTTTGTTATTGGTAGTAAATAAATAAATAAATAAATAAATAAATAAATAAATAAATAAACACCCCCTCATTTGATCTTGTTGACAAAACTCTCCATGAAATCTCGGCAAAGGTGTTTTGAGGGAACTTCTTAACCTATTTCATTTTTCTCCATAAGCATAAACCGTATTTTTTTTAGAGATAACGTGTTCTTAGCTATACCACGGAATTTCTATTTGTGATTGCCACCTTTTTTCTGTTTGAATCAGGGCTTAGTTCTACATGTGCTTGAATTGATAGTCGCTCAAGGATGTTTTTAGTACCCTTATTCACTTATGCATGTCTGAATGAATAATTAATAACAATCTTCGTCCTGCAGAGAAACTTGCCGACCTTCAGTCAGAAGATGGAGAGGGATTCGTCTTAGGCATGTATACGCATTTCTAGTTTGCGATGAAGTTTCTGTTCTGCCCAAAGAGAAGAGAAAAAGAGGCGAGAGGGCTGGATGGAAGCAGTGGTCAATCAGTGCTCATCAGATCACTATTGTCCGTAGCCCGTAAATTTTTATTTTTACCATTAGTTTGTTATCGCAGCGCACTCATGCTTTCTGCTTTTGAAGAAGTAACCGGAAAATAGCTATCGCCCAGAATGACATGTTCTTGCGGCATCGACTTTTTTCAAGACAGCATATTAATGAACCTTTGCCAAACTAGCTATCTGTTATTGTTGGAAAATTTGCTGTGGCAATACTGGTGTCCCACTGTTGCATCACGTTACTGTCCAAATGAATTCATTTCGAGCGTGAAGTTGCCGATTCGATTCTCCATACGTCCCCATAAGGTACCCAGCAGTAATTAGTTATGGGTATTATTCCCTACCCCTTTAATAATGGCTTGTTTGCTCATCACCGAAAAACGCATTCCCAAACTAGGTTTCCACACGCAATTCGCCTGTAAGCAGACATGTGCTAGCTTGAAAATTGAGACGGAAGCGATGAAATTGAAGACGAGGGGATTAATAACAACCAAATTTCTTTCAACTGTTTTACAGAAAAAGTTATGGTGACAACTTACGAAACAACTGAACATGAAATTGGCGACTCAGGTCAAAACGAGGAGTCGCTAGAGGGAAAGGAAACTGTGACGAGTGAACTGATCATAGAAGATGTCAAACGTGAATCAGGTTAGAGATTAAATTATGTACAGTGATTTTGAGTTAAGTGGTGTTCAATCAAAATTGAAGTGATCACTTAGGTTCACCACAGTAGTCACAAGAATCTACAATTCCTAAGCTTTCAGAAAATATATACTTTATTGGGCTTTTTATGAAAAGTGTGACCGTGAAGCAGCGACAACGCGAGGTTGTCATTTGGGGTATACTGATACCTTAACCTTCTTTTCCCTGCTTAAAACTTTTATCATAGGTTACCAGTATCCAGTTCACATATACACTGGGGATAAGTGGGGAGCTGGGACCGATGCAAATGTCCTCATCACCATTTTTGGCGAAGAAGGTGATTCAGGAGAAAAGAAGTTGGACAACAACAAGAACAATTTCGAACGCGGACAGTAAGTAACTTTAATTAATCGATTCAAGTGAAAAGCAGCCAACAATCAAGTATCAAGCAGTTGACAAAATATTAGCTTGGTAGATCAAAACAAAAGATGCATTCAGATTTTGTTTTACAAGTTATCTTTTGGTGTCGTACCCCAGCCATAGCTTTATTTACAGAAATGTTGCTCTTTGTATTAAAAGACAGAGTTCAGGAGTCTGTTGACCTAGACTATCTTGAGATCCGTTTTTGCGTTGCAAAATTTCTTTGCACCTTTTACACCTCCATTACAAAAAGGGATGCAACTATATCGTGTATATCTTGTTCCTCTTTCATTCACCAAATCTCCTGTTGATTTGCGTTAATTGTTGATGTCAATTTACGGTGTCCCTAATTAGTGCTCCAGCGCTAGAATGACTAGACACTTAAGTAAAGTTCCTTTCCTTTCCTTTTAAAACAGAGTTTAGGAGTCTGTTGACTTAAACTATTTCTGTGCTCCGTTTTTGCGTTGCGAAATTTTTTTGCACCTTCGGCACCTGATCACAAAAAGAGAAGCAACTATTTCTTTTTCCTCTTTCATTCACCTCGTTCCAGTGTTTTCTACCTGAATTTGAACGATTTATTCTTTACAGGAAAGACTCCTTTAGTATTTCATGTGAAACTTACCTTGGACGATTGACCAAGATAAGGATTGGACACGATAACAGTGGTTTTGGCGCTGCCTGGTTTTTGGACAAGGTAAGTTGCTATATATCTTTTATAATATTCGTCAGAGGATGGGAAGCTCGGAACAAAATGTCGCTAACAACGGAGAGTTGAACGTTATTCTAATGATGACTACGGGATACTCGAAAAGGTGCGAGATCTCTTAAAGATGTTCAAACCTATCAAACGATTCGATTGCCGCGAGTACCATCTCTAAGTTATCCTAGACCATTAAACCAGATTCATGTGACAGTTGCCTCGCTGCTTTTGTGCCAAGAGACTAAAATTGTCGAAATGGTAAAATATACTCTTGCAATTGTAATAAAAAAAAAGAAGATGATAGAGTTTATATGGATGGTAACCCTTGGATGTTCAGAAAAATGACAGGAACTTAAGAACCGAGAGAAATGGTGCAGTACGGAATGTATAAAACCGGTTCTAGGGCTAGACTAAGCTCGATTACCAGCCGCTGTTTCGGGAAATAAGCCAGCGCTCACTCCCGAAATCTCGGCTGGACGCGTGAGGTGAGCCATTGTTAATCTCCGCCAATCAGAAACTCGCCTACACAAATCCGTCTGGCATAAATTGCGACAACGAAAAGTGTTCGAGAAGCTGGAGAATGGGAATTGTGTCGTTTTCTACCGCCTGAGTTCGCAAACTTCACTGATTTTCCAGTTGGCGCCAAGGTCAAAATACGGTTTTCAAATCCATTGCTATTGCAATTTTCTCCTCATACTTCGCTAATGTAAGAGCAAGTAAAATTCCTCAAGATCATTTGAAAGTACTGCTAAGTTTATTGCTGGCAAAACGAGGGGGCCGATGAGGTCGACTGAGAGCTAAAGCAGCCGAAGATTTCGTTCATGATTCGCCGGTTGAATTCAAACTCACATCGATCATTTAACCACAAACTCAAGCTCGTATCATCTGGAAACTTCGCACAGACGTTTTAAGCATTGTTATGTAATTCTGTTTTCTTAAAATCAGTGTTTTTGGGATGTCTAATGCTATTTCCCCGCAACTATTAACTTCGTATAAATTATATTTTGAATTTACGTCACAGACACAATCTATCGCTCACGCGTCCAGCCGTCTCTTCTCGGGGAGGATACCCGAACTCGAGTGAGCGGCGGAAATCGAGCCTAGGGCTAGACAATCTTGCAAAATTTACTGATCCAGATGATGGTAGGAAATAATTTTAAAGTTCGGTTCTTCATCTGCGGAGTGGTTTTCACTTAAGTGGCGGTAAAACAAAAACCATTGCTTTGGCCAATCACAAAAGAAACCGAGACCCAAACGAACCAATCACAGCGGGAAAAAAACGTTAGCCAATAGTAATTCGTTCACCGTCATTTCCGATTGGCTGCGAATGTGGCACGAAATTTCGAAAACCAATAGGGAGTTTAAGCAAAGACCACGGCTACGGCAATGACAACGCCAAGAAGCACGGATATGATTGGTTAAAAAGGAAAAATACTCGTGCTGCACGTGCAGCACGAATTTCCGTGCATTTCTTTGCCGTACTCAACAAAACAACAACGTGAAATCACCAAATTTAAGGTTTTGACGCCAACGTTATCATATAACGATGAACCATTTATTCTATTTTTACTTTAAAACCGTTCGTACCCATCCATTGTCAGGATAGTTCGCCCGTATTGTACAACGTGAATAAGACGAAAAAGTCGCGAAATACTTGCAATAGCACCATAATTAATGCATGGAGATGGTTATGAAACTCAACAAGTTCCTTTGTTTCATGTTTTTGTCCGTATTCTTGGCCTTGACCCTGCACAAAACACACCTTTTTTCGAGAAGATAACCAATCAAATCCTTCTATTAAATTATGCGCAACTACTTTACAAACCCGTGCGAAGCGAAAACAAAAGATTGTGCAGGGTCACGGTCAATTCAACATCGATTGCGACAACATTGTTCTCGCTTTTGAAGGTTCTAAGGTTTCATAACCAGTCCCTCGGTTAACTATGATAGCACTAAGTTATACTTTGGAGTGACGTTTTAGTTCACGTTGCCCTTTTCCACCCCGCTAGCAGAGCCTTTCTTTTGCTTGCTCGATTTTGGCGTTTTCGAGAAAGGCTCTGCATGAATCGAGTAAGATCTTTATTGAATATGCGCTGCATGTTGTCAGGATACAGTCTCGAACCCAAGCCTAATATGCCAGATCTCGCCGCCATCTTGGTTTTTCATGGTACAGCGGACTCAATTATGACCATCGGTTTTGTCACTAAAAGGAAGCACGCACTGGAAAAACCGGTTTGACGAGAGAAAACAAGATTGACTAGTCCAGAAGTTCGGGTTGCGGCGGCTTCAAAGAGTTGACGCGATTCGGGCAGAGCCTCCTTTTCTCCTCCTCAGTAAAGAAAAAGACAAAAGGAGGCTCTGCTTGCAGGGTGCCCTTTTCCTTGCTTAATTTCCGTAATAGAGGTTTTGCACGGGAGCCATGTTGCATGGCAGGAACAATGAAAATGTTTTGCATTAGAAAAAACATTTGCTCCGATAGGAAAAAGAATCTATTGTTCCTGCCATGCAACATGGCCGTGCAAAAACTCTATACCACAGCAACAGAAAACTTTTCTTGGCGCTTAAACAAAGCACCATAATTTACGCGCGAAATTATTGCTCTTTCGTGACACAACATTTTGCAGGTAACAGTCGAGGATCCTAACACAGGGAAAGACGTGATTTTTTCCTGCCAACGCTGGTTTTCTTCAAGTGACGACGATGGACGGATTTCACGCGAGTTGGTCAGAGATGACAAAGAAGAGGAAACAATTGTCTTTGAAGGTAATGATAGCTGAAAGATAACTCTTACGTTTTCCGCAATAGTTGGCAGGATTCACTCTACTAGAACATTTCCCAGTGCTGGTATCAAAAATTCAGTCAGTTTTCCCGCATATAGTTATTTTTGGCAGTTATACAATTTGAAAAAATTGCACAATTCTGATTGGATGATAGGGTACAATTTTATCTTAAATTGTACTCTGTGGATTCCCAATTAATCTGCTATGAAGGAGGAAAATAACCGTTAGTATTTTGTTATTTGGAATGAAAAAGACGTGCAAAACGCAACAAATGGCACAGCCGTACAAGGCTGGTGAAGCATGGATGAACGTTTTCATAACCGAACGCAGTTTGTACACAAAATTTTCTTACTAGTTTTAGCACTTGAATTTCTTCGTTTTGGCTACCGTCGGTAGTTATTCACGCAGTCTCATCGATCAATAGGGTCCATACAAAGATACTTCTATGTCGACCTCTCTTGCTGAATAAAGTCTTCAATACAGAGTTATATGACGGACGGAGCCTAAACCGCATTACAGTTAAGCATTTGCAAATGAAAGTCACTGTAGTAAAGGAAACGGTTTTTCCTTTTGCTGATAAAATTGAAAAGGAAGCACTTTTTCTCGCTTAATTGAAGACCCTAGGCCTACATGTAATTGTAGGACGGTCAAGGATTCGGGTTTCTTTCATAAAATGTGGAATAAGGTTTATAACATACTCGTGACGTTTGAAAGTTCTCAGATTGAATTCGTCTTCCTTTCGAATCGAGCTTCCTGGGCTTGTCCAGCATTGGCTTGTTTTGTTAGAAAAACACATTTTTGACATCAGTTTCCTTGACAAAGTTAAACTACCTAGAAACGGAACGTTTTGACGTTTAGTCCCATCCTCCCCAATTATTCCCGTGCTTGGACTTGAACAAAATTGGCTTATTTTTTGGTGGAATTTTCCGCAGTTCAAAATAATTATCCAGCAGAAAATCGAGGGTTTATGCAATGAAATCGGCAAAATCTTGTTCGCCAGAAAAAGTGCTCTGGAAAACAAGCTTTTTATTTACGACTAAATTATTTTTAGCAGTTAGGTGCACTGTAACCTATATTAATATTTTTGTGGCTACTTTTAATTTTATTTTACTCTTTTTTATTTTGTTCAAACTTGACAAGTGTAACGACAACCTTTTTTTTCTGTCGCTTTCCGCCTCGACTAGCCAATGCGACCATTTGTATTTTTCTCTTTGTTATTGGTAGTAAATAAATAAATAAATAAATAAATAAACACCCCCTCATTTGATCTTGTTGACAAAACTCTCTATCAAATCTCGGCAAAGGTGTTTTGAGGGAACTTCTTAACCTATTTCATTTTTCTCCATAAGCATAAACCGTATTTTTTTAAAGATAACGTGTTCTTAGCTGTACCACGGAATTTCTACGGTTGCCACCTTTTTTTCTGTTTGAATCAGGGCTTAGTTCTACATGTGCTTAAATTGGTAGTCGCTCAAGGATGTTTTTAGTACCCTTATTCACTTATGCATGTCTGAATGAATAATTAATAACAAGAGAAACTTGCCGACCTTCAGTCAGAAGATGGAGGGGGATTCGTCTTAGGCATGTATACGCATTTCTAGTTTCTGTTCTGCCTAAAGTGAAGAGAAAAAGAGGCGAGAGGGCTGGATGGAAGCAGTGGTCAATCAGTGCTCATCAGATCACTATTGTCCGTAGCCCGTAAATCTTTATTTTTACCATTAGTTTGTTATCGCAGCGCACTCATGCTTTCTGCTTTTGAAGAAGTAACCGGAAAATAGCTATCGCCCAGAATGACATGTTCTTGCGGCATCGACTTTTTTCAAGACAGCATATTAATGAACCTTTGCCAAACTAGCTATCTGTTATTGTTGGAAAATTTGCTGTGGCAATACTGGTGTCCCACTGTTGCATCACGTTACTGTCCAAATGAATTCATTTCGAGCGTGAAGTTGCCGATTCGATTCTCCGTACGTCCCCATAAGGTACCCAGCAGTAATTAGTTATGGGTATTATTCCCTACCCCTTTAATAATGGCTTGTTTGCTCATCACCGAAAAACGCATTCCCAAACTAGGTTTCCACACGCAATTCGCCTGTAAGCAGACATGTGCTAGCTTGAAAATTGAGACGGAAGCGATGAAATTGAAGACGAGGGGATTAATAACAACCAAATTTCTTTCAACTGTTTTACAGAAAAAGTTATGGTGACAACTTACGAAACAACTGAACATGAAATTGGCGACTCAGGTCAAAACGAGGAGTCGCTAGAGGGAAAGGAAACTGTGACGAGTGAACTGATCATAGAAGATGTCAAACGTGAATCAGGTTAGAGATTAAATTATGTACAGTGATTTTGAGTTAAGTGGTGTTCAATCAAAATTGAAGTGATCACTTAGGTTCACCACAGTAGTCACAAGAATCTACAATTCCTAAGCTTTCAGAAAATATATACTTTATTGGGCTTTTTATGAAAAGTGTGACCGTGAAGCAGCGACAACGCGAGGTTGTCATTTGGGGTATACTGATACCTTAACCTTCTTTTCCCTGCTTAAAACTTTTATCATAGGTTACCAGTATCCAGTTCACATATACACTGGGGATAAGTGGGGAGCTGGGACCGATGCAAATGTCCTCATCACCATTTTTGGCGAAGAAGGTGATTCAGGAGAAAAGAAGTTGGACAACAACAAGAACAATTTCGAACGCGGACAGTAAGTAACTTTAATTAATCGATTCAAGTGAAAAGCAGCCAACAATCAAGTATCAAGCAGTTGACAAAATATTAGCTTGGTAGATCAAAACAAAAGATGCATTCAGATTTTGTTTTACAAGTTATCTTTTGGTGTCGTACCCCAGCCATAGCTTTATTTACAGAAATGTTGCTCTTTGTATTAAAAGACAGAGTTCAGGAGTCTGTTGACCTAGACTATCTTGAGATCCGTTTTTGCGTTGCAAAATTTCTTTGCACCTTTTACACCTCCATTACAAAAAGGGATGCAACTATATCGTGTATATCTTGTTCCTCTTTCATTCACCAAATCTCCTGTTGATTTGCGTTAATTGTTGATGTCAATTTACGGTGTCCCTAATTAGTGCTCCAGCGCTAGAATGACTAGACACTTAAGTAAAGTTCCTTTCCTTTCCTTTTAAAACAGAGTTTAGGAGTCTGTTGACTTAAACTATTTCTGTGCTCCGTTTTTGCGTTGCGAAATTTTTTTGCACCTTCGGCACCTGATCACAAAAAGAGAAGCAACTATTTCTTTTTCCTCTTTCATTCACCTCGTTCCAGTGTTTTCTACCTGAATTTGAACGATTTATTCTTTACAGGAAAGACTCCTTTAGTATTTCATGTGAAACTTACCTTGGACGATTGACCAAGATAAGGATTGGACACGATAACAGTGGTTTTGGCGCTGCCTGGTTTTTGGACAAGGTAAGTTGCTATATATCTTTTATAATATTCGTCAGAGGATGGGAAGCTCGGAACAAAATGTCGCTAACAACGGAGAGTTGAACGTTATTCTAATGATGACTACGGGATACTCGAAAAGGTGCGAGATCTCTTAAAGATGTTCAAACCTATCAAACGATTCGATTGCCGCGAGTACCATCTCTAAGTTATCCTAGACCATTAAACCAGATTCATGTGACAGTTGCCTCGCTGCTTTTGTGCCAAGAGACTAAAATTGTCGAAATGGTAAAATATACTCTTGCAATTGTAATAAAAAAAAAGAAGATGATAGAGTTTATATGGATGGTAACCCTTGGATGTTCAGAAAAATGACAGGAACTTAAGAACCGAGAGAAATGGTGCAGTACGGAATGTATAAAACCGGTTCTAGGGCTAGACTAAGCTCGATTACCAGCCGCTGTTTCGGGAAATAAGCCAGCGCTCACTCCCGAAATCTCGGCTGGACGCGTGAGGTGAGCCATTGTTAATCTCCGCCAATCAGAAACTCGCCTACACAAATCCGTCTGGCATAAATTGCGACAACGAAAAGTGTTCGAGAAGCTGGAGAATGGGAATTGTGTCGTTTTCTACCGCCTGAGTTCGCAAACTTCACTGATTTTCCAGTTGGCGCCAAGGTCAAAATACGGTTTTCAAATCCATTGCTATTGCAATTTTCTCCTCATACTTCGCTAATGTAAGAGCAAGTAAAATTCCTCAAGATCATTTGAAAGTACTGCTAAGTTTATTGCTGGCAAAACGAGGGGGCCGATGAGGTCGACTGAGAGCTAAAGCAGCCGAAGATTTCGTTCATGATTCGCCGGTTGAATTCAAACTCACATCGATCATTTAACCACAAACTCAAGCTCGTATCATCTGGAAACTTCGCACAGACGTTTTAAGCATTGTTATGTAATTCTGTTTTCTTAAAATCAGTGTTTTTGGGATGTCTAATGCTATTTCCCCGCAACTATTAACTTCGTATAAATTATATTTTGAATTTACGTCACAGACACAATCTATCGCTCACGCGTCCAGCCGTCTCTTCTCGGGGAGGATACCCGAACTCGAGTGAGCGGCGGAAATCGAGCCTAGGGCTAGACAATCTTGCAAAATTTACTGATCCAGATGATGGTAGGAAATAATTTTAAAGTTCGGTTCTTCATCTGCGGAGTGGTTTTCACTTAAGTGGCGGTAAAACAAAAACCATTGCTTTGGCCAATCACAAAAGAAACCGAGACCCAAACGAACCAATCACAGCGGGAAAAAAACGTTAGCCAATAGTAATTCGTTCACCGTCATTTCCGATTGGCTGCGAATGTGGCACGAAATTTCGAAAACCAATAGGGAGTTTAAGCAAAGACCACGGCTACGGCAATGACAACGCCAAGAAGCACGGATATGATTGGTTAAAAAGGAAAAATACTCGTGCTGCACGTGCAGCACGAATTTCCGTGCATTTCTTTGCCGTACTCAACAAAACAACAACGTGAAATCACCAAATTTAAGGTTTTGACGCCAACGTTATCATATAACGATGAACCATTTATTCTATTTTTACTTTAAAACCGTTCGTACCCATCCATTGTCAGGATAGTTCGCCCGTATTGTACAACGTGAATAAGACGAAAAAGTCGCGAAATACTTGCAATAGCACCATAATTAATGCATGGAGATGGTTATGAAACTCAACAAGTTCCTTTGTTTCATGTTTTTGTCCGTATTCTTGGCCTTGACCCTGCACAAAACACACCTTTTTTCGAGAAGATAACCAATCAAATCCTTCTATTAAATTATGCGCAACTACTTTACAAACCCGTGCGAAGCGAAAACAAAAGATTGTGCAGGGTCACGGTCAATTCAACATCGATTGCGACAACATTGTTCTCGCTTTTGAAGGTTCTAAGGTTTCATAACCAGTCCCTCGGTTAACTATGATAGCACTAAGTTATACTTTGGAGTGACGTTTTAGTTCACGTTGCCCTTTTCCACCCCGCTAGCAGAGCCTTTCTTTTGCTTGCTCGATTTTGGCGTTTTCGAGAAAGGCTCTGCATGAATCGAGTAAGATCTTTATTGAATATGCGCTGCATGTTGTCAGGATACAGTCTCGAACCCAAGCCTAATATGCCAGATCTCGCCGCCATCTTGGTTTTTCATGGTACAGCGGACTCAATTATGACCATCGGTTTTGTCACTAAAAGGAAGCACGCACTGGAAAAACCGGTTTGACGAGAGAAAACAAGATTGACTAGTCCAGAAGTTCGGGTTGCGGCGGCTTCAAAGAGTTGACGCGATTCGGGCAGAGCCTCCTTTTCTCCTCCTCAGTAAAGAAAAAGACAAAAGGAGGCTCTGCTTGCAGGGTGCCCTTTTCCTTGCTTAATTTCCGTAATAGAGGTTTTGCACGGGAGCCATGTTGCATGGCAGGAACAATGAAAATGTTTTGCATTAGAAAAAACATTTGCTCCGATAGGAAAAAGAATCTATTGTTCCTGCCATGCAACATGGCCGTGCAAAAACTCTATACCACAGCAACAGAAAACTTTTCTTGGCGCTTAAACAAAGCACCATAATTTACGCGCGAAATTATTGCTCTTTCGTGACACAACATTTTGCAGGTAACAGTCGAGGATCCTAACACAGGGAAAGACGTGATTTTTTCCTGCCAACGCTGGTTTTCTTCAAGTGACGACGATGGACGGATTTCACGCGAGTTGGTCAGAGATGACAAAGAAGAGGAAACAATTGTCTTTGAAGGTAATGATAGCTGAAAGATAACTCTTACGTTTTCCGCAATAGTTGGCAGGATTCACTCTACTAGAACATTTCCCAGTGCTGGTATCAAAAATTCAGTCAGTTTTCCCGCATATAGTTATTTTTGGCAGTTATACAATTTGAAAAAATTGCACAATTCTGATTGGATGATAGGGTACAATTTTATCTTAAATTGTACTCTGTGGATTCCCAATTAATCTGCTATGAAGGAGGAAAATAACCGTTAGTATTTTGTTATTTGGAATGAAAAAGACGTGCAAAACGCAACAAATGGCACAGC
>OX421447.1:7443043-7476167 GCA_949126865.1 Montipora capitata
GCACGTGCAGCACGAATTTCCGTGCATTTCTTTGCCGTACTCAACAAAACAACAACGTGAAATCACCAAATTTAAGGTTTTGACGCCAACGTTATCATATAACGATGAACCATTTATTCTATTTTTACTTTAAAACCGTTCGTACCCATCCATTGTCAGGATAGTTCGCCCGTATTGTACAACGTGAATAAGACGAAAAAGTCGCGAAATACTTGCAATAGCACCATAATTAATGCATGGAGATGGTTATGAAACTCAACAAGTTCCTTTGTTTCATGTTTTTGTCCGTATTCTTGGCCTTGACCCTGCACAAAACACACCTTTTTTCGAGAAGATAACCAATCAAATCCTTCTATTAAATTATGCGCAACTACTTTACAAACCCGTGCGAAGCGAAAACAAAAGATTGTGCAGGGTCACGGTCAATTCAACATCGATTGCGACAGCATTGTTCTCGCTTTTGAAGGTTCTAAGGTTTCATAACCAGTCCCTCGGTTAACTATGATAGCACTAAGTTACACTTTGGAGTGACGTTTTAGTTCACGTTGCCCTTTTCCACCCCGCTAGCAGAGCCTTTCTTTTGCTTGCTCGATTTTGGCGTTCTCGAGAAAGGCTCTGCATGAATCGAGTAAGATCTTTATTGAATATGCGCTGCATGTTGTCAGGATACAGTCTCGAACCCAAGCCTAATATGCCAGATCTCGCCGCCATCTTGGTTTTTCATGGTACAGCGGACTCAATTATGACCATCGGTTTTGCCACTAAAAGGAAGCACGCACTGGAAAAACCGGTTTGACGAGAGAAAACAAGATTGACTAGTCCAGAAGTTCGGGTTGCGGCGGCTTCAAAGAGTTGACTCGATTCGGGCAGAGCCTCCTTTTCTCCTCCTCAGTAAAGAAAAAGACAAAAGGAGGCTCTGCTTGCAGGGTGCCCTTTTCCTTGCTTAATTTCCGTAATAGAGGTTTTGCACGGGAGCCATGTTGCATGGCAGGAACAATGAAAATGTTTTGCATTAGAAAAAACATTTGCTCCGATAGGAAAAAGAATCTATTGTTCCTGCCATGCAACATGGCCGTGCAAAAACTCTATACCACAGCAACAGAAAACTTTTCTTGGCGCGTAAACAAAGCACCATAATTTACCGACGAAATTATTGCTCTTTCGTGACACAACATTTTGCAGGTAACAGTCGAGGATCCTAACACAGGGAAAGACGTGATTTTTTCCTGCCAACGCTGGTTTTCTTCAAGTGACGACGATGGACGGATTTCACGCGAGTTGGTCAGAGATGATAAAGATGAGGAAACAATTGTCTTTGAAGGTAATGATAGCTGAAAGATAACTCTTACGTTTTCCGCAATAGTTGGCAGGATTCACTCTACTAGAACATTTCCCAGTGCTGGTATCAAAAATTCAGTCAGTTTTCCCGCATATAGTTATTTTTGGCAGTTATACTATTTGAAAAAATTGCACAATTCTGATTGGATGATAGGGTACAATTTTATCTTAAATTGTACTCTGTGGATTCCCAATTAAACTGCTATGAAGGAGGAAAATAACCGTTAGTATTTTGTTATTTGGAATGAAAAAGACGTGCAAAACGCAACAAATGGGGCAGCCGTACAAGGCTGGTGAAGCGTGGATGAACGTTTTCATAACCGAACGCAGTTTGTACACAAAATTTTCTTACTAGTTTTAGCACTTGAATTTCTTCGTTTTGGCTGTCGTCGGTAGTTATTCACGCAGTCTCATCGATCAATATGGTCCATACAAAGATACTTCTATGTCGACCTCTCTTGCTGAATAAAGTCTTCAATACAGAGTTATATGACGGACGGAGCCTAAACCGCATTACAGTTAAGCATTTGCAAATGAAAGTCACTGTAGTAAAGGAAACGCTTTTTCCTTTTGCTGATAAAATTGAAAAGGAAGCACTTTTTCTCGCTTAATTGAAGACCCTAGTCCTACATGTAATTGTAGGACGGTCAAGGATTCGGGTTTCTTTCATAAAATGTGGAATAAGGTTTATAACATACTCGTGACGTTTGAAAGTTCTCAGATTGAATTCGCCTTCCTTTCGAATCGACCCTCCTGGGCTTGTCCAGCATTGGCTTGTTTTGTTAGAAAAACACATTTTTGACATCAGTTTCCTTGACAAACTTAAACTACCGGTAAATTTCGTACTGTTTCTTTCACAAAATCATGTGACGTTTAGAAGTTAGTATTGTTAACAAATATCCTTTCATTGTAGCGAAAAGTGCCGATCTTCAATCTGTGGAAGAGGTGCGAACCATTGAGGGTATGTACACAATTCAGTAACAATTCATTTTCCTGTGTCGCCGATTCGATTCTCCGTTCTCCCTATGTCCCCATAAGGAACGTAGGCCTATTGTAGGTCTGGAGTAACTGGTTATGGATATTATTCCCTACCTTTCTAATAACGTCTTGTTTCCTCATCACAACAAAACGCATTCCCAGACTAGGTTGCCACACGTAATTCGCCGGCAAGCAAACAAATGCTAGCTTGAAAATTGAGGCGGAAGCGATAAAACTGAAGAAGAGATGATAAATACCAGGGAACCAAATTTCTTTCAACTGTTTTAATTTTTACAGAGAAAGTTATGGTGACAACTTACGAAACAACTGATCATGAAGTTGGCGATTCAGGTCAAAACAAGGAGTCGCTAGAGGAAAGGGAAACTGTGACAAGTGAACTGGTCATAGAAAATGTCAAAAGGAAGTCAGGTTTGGGATGAAATTGTATACAGGGATTCTGGGTTAAGTGGCGTCTAATCAAAATTGAAGTGATCAGAAGGAGTAAATAGATTTGAGATATTGGGTGGAGCGCGCTGATTTTCAACACCATGGAGTAGTCTCAGCGCAAAGTCTATCCATGCAGGCGTTGAAAAGCGCAGGAAATCGCTTACGAGCAAGAGTTTCACGATGGATTTTGTTTTTGTTTCTTCTTGGCTGAGTTTGTGGCGCGGGGCTCTTAATAAAACCATTCACTAACCAGAGTAGTGGAACTAAGGCAGTCACGATATTACTTTCGAGATTCACTTGCAAACCCCTCAAAACCAATCCATTTCATCTTCTCAGCGATAGCAGATAAATGGTAGTGAAAGATGAAGTTTTAATACTTGATTGTCTCAGTTTCTGTTTTAGCGGTAAAACGGTCTTTAAATTCTAGAAAATTAAAATGAGACGTCAAAGAGTAAGAGCAGGGGATATATAGTGCAAGAAAGTAAAGCCTGAGTGTTTCCACAAAACCTCTGCATTTATATGACTTCATACAGCTTCATTTCCATTTACTTTTTATTAGCACGAAGGTACGAGTTGCACGTCATATGAACCCTTTGGAGCGACTCAAAATGGCGTTTGCAATTCTACCTCAGGCGACGCGCTATTATTTATTTTCTTGTTGTAGAACACCCCAGCTTCCTACTCGGACGTCCTAGAAACACATTTCCGGTATTTTTAACCGAAACTTAACTCCACGAAAATCCACATATCCTATGGGCGTTTCTCTCTCTTTAACGTTCTTTTCTCCGGTTAAATGATTTTTATCACAGATTACCAGTATCCAGTTCACATATACACTGGGGATAAGTGGGGAGCTGGGACCGATGCAAATGTCCTTATCACCATTTTTGGCGAAGAAGGTGATTCAGGAGAAAAGAAGTTGGACAACAACAAGAACAATTTCGAAAGCGGACAGTAAGTAACTTTAATTAATCGAATCAAGTGAAAAGCAGCCAACAATATTATCTTGGTAGGCCAAAAAGTTAAATTCGGATTATATATTTATGAACCCTTTGGTGATCTCGTACTCCAGCCCTAGCTTTATTTATTGAGAACTTTCTCTTTGTATGATTAAAAGACAGAGTTGAGCAGTCTGTATGACTTAAACTATTTTGTGCTCCGTTTTTGTAGTGCAAAGGTTTTTGCACCTTCTACACCTCCACTTTTTTTGTTTTGTTTTTTTTTCATTCTAGGAACCCCCTAAAGTTGAGCGTTTTATTCTTTACAGGAAAGATTCGTTTAGTATTTCATGTGAAACGTACCTTGGGCGATTGACAAAGATAAGGATTGGACATGATAACAGTGGTTTTGGCGCTGCCTGGTTTTTAGACAAGGTAAGTTGCTGCCAAGAGAAAATGTCCCTCTTTTTCTCCTGTTGCTGCTCATTCTTTTCAATATTCGTCAGAGGATGGGAAGCTCGGAACAATGTTGCTAACAACGAAAAATTGAACCTTATGCTAATGATGATTATGGGATACTCGAAAAGGGGTGAAGTCTCTTAAACATTTTCAAACCTATCGTACGAGTTCGATTGCTACCTTTCGTTTTGTCAGAACTGGCCGGCCAGACCTGTCAGTTCGCAAAGAAAATACAATAATTTGAAGGATCACTTGCATTATAATCCCTCGCATTCTTCTGAACGAATATCATCCTCAAACTGTGTTAATTTGAATGCATTGTTGAGGTAGTCCTTCCAAATTCCCGGTCTTGGCCGGTCAGTTCTGTCAAATGAAAGCGTTCTAAGTTACGCTAGACCGTGAAACTAGACTCATGTGAAAGCTGCCTTGCTTTTGTGCTAGGAGAATAAAATTGCCGATATGGTAAAATCCACTCGAGGATACTCAGAAAAATGACACGAACTTAAGAACCGAGAAAAATGGTAAATGGGTACAGTACCGAATTTATAAAACCGGTTCTGAGGCTGGACTGTTTTGTAAGAAAAACTACTGATCCAGATTAGGGTAGGAAATAATTTCAAAGGTAGAAGCCAAACATTCTTTGTTTTTCTCCCCCGTTCTTCATCCGCAGAGTGATTTTCAATTAAGTGGCGATGAAACAAAAGGCATTGCTTTGGCCAACCACTAAAGACACGTGGAGTCAAACAGTCCTGAATCATATCTCCAACAAAGCAAATATGTGCAGCCGGCAGGAAAAAAACATTGCTGAGCCAATAGCAATTCGTTTCACCGTTATCTCTGACTGGCTGAGATTTCGTAAACCAATCACCAAGAGTAGCATTTAGCAAAGACCACGGCAACGGCAACGACAACGCCACAAACCAAGACTATGATTGGTTAAAAAAGAAAATACTCGTGCTGCACGTGCAGCACGAATTTCCATGCATTTTTTTGCCGTACTCAACAAAACAAAACGTGAAATCAAAACGTGAAATCACCAAAGTTTAGGTTAGTTTTGGGGGCAAGTGAACGTGCGCGTATAATAATGAACCATTCATTTTCTATTTTCACTTTAAAACCGTTCGTACCCACCACTCATTTGCAGGAAAGTTCGCCCTTCTTGTACAACGCGAACAAGACGGAAAAATAGCGAAATACTTGCGATAGCGCTACGTTATACTTTGGAGTGACGTTTTAGATGACGTTGGGGTCGTTTATACGAGAGAAAATAAGCCGCGGCTTACTCTGGCCGCGGCGTACATAATACGCTAATGAAACTATTTATACGAGTATAAACTCCCAGGCCAGGATAAGCCGCGGCTTCAGTGAGAAAGGCGTGAACGTAGATTTTGTACCATTTATACGGGATGTTCGCGTCTTATGTAAGCCGCGGCTTATTTTCTCTCGTATAAACACGGCCCTATTGTCCCTCTGTCCTTGCTTGAACTCCGTAATACCACAGCAACCGTGAACCTTTTTTGGCGCTTAAAACAAAGCACCATAATTTACCGACGAAATTATTGCTCTTTCGTGACACAACATTTTGTAGGTAACAGTCGAGGATCCTAACACAAGAGAAGAAGTGATTTTTTCCTGCCAACGCTGGTTTTCCTCAAGTGATGGCGATGGACGGATTTCACGCGAGTTGGTCAGAGATGACAAAGATGAAGAAACAGTTGTTTCTGAAGGTAATGAAAGCGGAAAAAATTTATTCCAAATTGTACTCTGTGGATTAGTATTTAAGATGCTATGAAGGAGGAAAATGTCGACATAAATAGCCGTCAGGGTATGTTCACAATTCAGTAACAATTCGTCTTTTCCTGTGTCGCCGATTCGATTCTCCATTCTCCCTATGTCCCCATAAGGCACTTAGTCCTAGGTCTGGAGTAACTGGTTATGTATATTACAGTATTCCCTGCCCCTCTAATAATGGCTTGTTTGCTCATGACAGAAAAACGCATTCCCAGACTAGGTTTCCACACGCAGTTCACCTGTAAGCAGACAAGTCCTAGCTTGAAAATTGAGACGGAAGCGATAAAATTGAAGAAGAGATGATAAATAACAGGGAACCAAATTTCTTTCAACTGTTTTAATTTTCACAGAGAAAGTTATGGTGACAACTTACGAAACACCTGAACATGAAATTGGCGACTCAGGTCAAAACGAGGAGTCGCTAGAGGAAAAGAAAACTGTGACAAGTGAACTGGTCATAGAAGACGTCAAAAGGGAATCAGGTTTGGAATTAAATTGTATACAGCGATTCTGGGTTAAGTGGTGTTTAATCAAAGCACGGTTGAAGTGATCATTTTGGTTCACTTTTCACTTCACATTATTTGCAAGCAAATAATGTTTAAACAAGACCGCGGTAGCCTACAGTTAGCATGGCTATTCTAGGCGGGCCACTTAGGCGACACTGACAATATTACCGGTTCTCACAACAAAATAAACAGAAAGACACGTGGCAGTTGACAAGAAAACACCTCGTACATACGAGAAAAAAAGGTTCTAAGAATGATTTGAGATGTTGTAGGTAAATTGTTAAAGAAAAGCCATGTGCTTTGAAAGATCAATGTAGCGCACATCAACATTCATCTCCTCAACTTTAGAAGCAGATCGTTCAATTTACGTTTAAAGATGCTTTCCTCAGCTGGCGAAGTTCAGAGAGGATACCATTCCATATTTTCGAACCAATTCTAGGTAATGAAAATAACTGTTGGTTTCTGGACATTTTTACGTGGAGGTTTCCTGCTATTTCAGACCGTGTGGAATAGGAATGAAATTGTTCACAGCGAGTAAATAGATTTTTGAGATATTGGGTGGAGCGCGCTGATTGTGAACACCATGGAGTCGTTTCAGCGCAAAGTTTATCAATGGAGGCGGTGAAAAGCGCATAAGCAAGACGTCATATTAGGTCTTTTTTTTGCCTCTGATTGCTTGATGGTGTGGCGCGAAGTTTATCCATGCAGGCGTTGAAAAGTGCGGGAAATCGCGTACGAGCAGGAATTCACAATAGACTTTGTTTTTGTCTCTTATTAGCTGAGTGTGTGGCGCGATGCTATTAATTAAACCAATCGCTAAGCAGAGTATTGGAACTCAGGCAGTCGCAAGCTTACGTTCGACATTCGCTTGCAAACCTCTCAAAACCAAATTCTTTTGATATTCTCGGCGACAGCAGATAAATAATGGATGCAAGGTGAAAATTTTTAGATTCGGTTGCCCGACTAACTCAGTTTCTTTGCTTTTGAAACTGCTTGAGCTGTAAACTGTTGTTTAAATCTAAGAAAAATAAGACGTCAAAGAGTGAGAGTAGAGGATACATACTGCCAGGCGATTTGTGAATTTCACAAAGAAGAGACAGTGCGACCCAGTGGTTAGGGCGCTTACCTTGATATCCTGGGATCCCAGGTTCACGACCTTTTCTGACCACTCGTTGAATTTGATCCTGGTAGTCCCTGGTTCAACTTTTCAGCTGCTCTTGTAAGTAGCCATCTGGTTGACTCCGGCCGAGTTGGGATTTTGAAACACTTGTTGTCGTCGTTGTTGTTATGCCGTTTTGTTGATTGTGTTTCGTTGGCCCTGAAAAGCCTCTATGGGAAGTGGTCAAGCAAGTATGTATTGTATTGTATTGTATTGTATTGTATTTCAAGAAAGGGAAGCCGGTTTCCGTTAAACTTCCGCACTTATATGACGTTATACGACCTCATCACCATGTACTACTTCTTAGCGCGAAGGTGCGAGGTTGGACGTGATATGAACTCTTCAGGGTGACTAAAAATGGTGTTTGCAGTTCTACCTCAGGCGAAACGCTATTTTTATTTTCTTGTTGTCACGTACGTGTGCTTCCTACGTCGAGGTCCCTTTAAACGCATTTCAGATATTTTTAACCAAAATTTCTCTTCACGGAAATTCATATTATATCCTAAGGGCGTATCTTTCTCTTTAGCTATCTTTTCTCGGGTTAAACTGACTTTTATCACAGGTTACCAGTATCCAGTTCACATATACACTGGGGATAAGTGGGGAGCTGGGACCGATGCCAATGTCCTTATCACCATTTTTGGCGAAGAAGGTGATTCAGGAGAAAATAAGTTGGACGGCAACAAGAACAAATTCGAAAGCGGACAGTAAGTAACTTCAAGTGAACCAAGTATAAAGCAGTTGAAAATATTAGCTCGGTAGATCAAAACAAAAGTTTAATTTAGATTATAGTTTACAAGTTTTCTTTTGATGTCGTACCCCAGCCATAGCTTTATTTACAGAAAAGTTGCTCTTTGTATTATAAGACAGAGTTCAGGAGTCTGTTGACCTAGACTATTTTGTGCTCTGTTTTAGCGTTGCGAATTTTTTTTGCACCTTCTACGCCTCCATTTCAAAAAGGGAAGCAACTATTTCTTGTTCCTCTTTCATTCACCGAATCGGTTGAGCGGTTCAAGTTATTCCTTACAGGAAAGATTCGTTCAGTATTTCATGTGAAACGTACCTTGGACGATTGACAAAGATAAGGATTGGGCACGATAACAGTGGTTTTGGCGCTGCCTGGTTTTTAGACAAGGTATGTTGTTGTTTAGTCTTTTTTAATGTTCGTCAGAGGGAATCGGGGAAGCTCGGAACAATGTCTCTAGCAACGAAGAGTTCTTCTAATAATGGCTAAGGGATATTTGAAAAGGTCCGAGTGTTTTTAAAGATGTTCAAACTTATCGTACTAGTTCGGTTGGTCTAACATCTCAATGACTCTAAAGCCTGGTTCCCAGTTGTGTACGTGATAAGCACAAGCACCAGCATAAGAAAAATGTGTGTAAACGGGCGTAAAACAAGCAAAAACACGAGCATAAGCACAAGCACAAGGAAAGAAAAATTTCCTTCCCTTGCGCTTGTGCTGATTTCACAAGAAGGAACCGGCGTGAGTAAAGCGTGAGCACAAACACGACGATTCGCACGCCATCTTGAATCTTACTGGATCTTCTCCGACGTTACTGCGCTTGCGTATACCACTCATCCTTGTGCTTATCGTACAAGTAAGAACCAGGCTTAAGGAAGTTCGCGCGAAAATCTTCCCACATTGAAATTTGTTCATTTCTCGCCTGACTTTAGATCATAAATTGCTTTTTCCAAAAAGGAAAAAAAAGAAAAGTGGGGTCACCGACTTTGTTTCGGAGAAAAATGAAAGGGGAAAATGCTTTAATTTCGCTAGATGGGTCATCATAACGAGATGAACAATAACATGTTAGAGCGAAGGTTTCTGTGAACAGAAATATAGGAGTGGGTTTTTTAGACAATGAATGCCACTAGGGATGTCGTAAACAGTAGAGTTATTGTTCAACGAGCGTTTTCGCAATGGCTCCCTTTGTAACCACTTCCGGAATTTACGACACAAGGAAAGAAAAAAATGAAAAAAGATAACTTCTTACATTGCGGTTTTTTTCATTTCATCATATTTTGTAGATTGTAAGAAGAGTAAGTGATTCGTGTTTTAAAATATAGGGGTCACCGGTGATCTAAACGAGTAGCTCGAAGCGAAGCTCTTGGAAAATTTCGTTTGTCACGTTTTGCGTGACCTGTCGAGGAAGGACTGGAACCCAAGCTAGGATCGATCGATGAAAGGGTTTTAATCGAAAAAAAAAAACTTTCTCGAGCATAGCAACGAAGTTTCAAGCAGGTGTCATCTTTATTTGGTTAGTGTTTTGTATCATATCTCTCCATTGACCTCATGTTCATCTTCTAGAGTGTGGTTTTTGTAATAATAATAATATCTGGCTGTTTCCTCGTAGGTCCGCATTATTCAAATATTTCATGAAAGTAAAGGGAACGAACTTCAAAAACATGCATTCATTTTCAACTAAGAAGTTGAAAAAACTAAAAAAAAAAACTTACCTTCCTTGAGTTTTCAGAACTTTCAACCACTACTCGATCAGCTACCTTTTCCAGCTTCCCGGTCCTTTCTTTTTAACGTTTCATGATGAATTGGAAATAAATGTACCATTCTTCTGCCGGCCTGGAAAATTTTCCCTGGCATATTTGCCGCCATAATAACTTCACTAATGCTTGAAGTAACGGGGTAACATATTACAGTCGCGTTACCTGCGCAGTAACGTTGGGCACAAACAATTAGCGCGAACGTCCTAAATGATGCTAGACCATTAAACTAGATTCCCGCCATTGAAAGAAAAAGATGATCATTATTTGGATGGTAATCCGAGGATACTCAAAAAAGTGACACGAACTTAAGAACCGAGACAAATGGTGAATGGCTACAGTACCTAATTTATAAAACCGGTTTTGAGGCTAGACTGTTTTGTAAGAAAAACTACTGATCCAGATGAGGGTAGGAAATAATTTCAAAGTTAAAAGCCAAAGATTATTTATTTTGCCTCCCTGTTCTTCATCTGCGGAGTTGTCTTTTCAATTAAGTGGCGATAAAATTGGCCAATCAACAAAAACAACGAGAGTTAAACAAGCCAATCAAACTGACGTGCAGCCGGCGCTAAGCGCGCGAAAAAAACATTAGCTGATGGGCTAAGAATGTTGCACGACAGTTCTTAACCCAATCACCAATAGTAGCAGTTTAATACTACAGCGACGGTGAAAGTTTTTTTCCGCGCGAAAATTAAAAACCATTCGGTAACGTCGAAATTATTGCAATTTCGCGACACAACGTTTTGCAGGTAACAGTCGAGGATCCTAACACAGGGGAAGAAGTGATTTTTTCCTGCCAACGCTGGTTTTCCTCAAGTGACGGCGATGGACAAATTTTACGCGAGTTGGTCAGAGATGACAAAGATGAGGAAACTATTGTCTCTGAAGTCAATGAAAGCGGTAAATGTAACTTGTACTTTTTCTGCAACGATTTTCAAGATTCACTCTACCAGCATATTTCCCAGTCTACACTTGAAAGTAAATTTCTCCGGCAATTCTGATTAGACGAGCGGAGTACAATTTTATCCCAAATTGTACTCTTTGGCTTTGTCTTCCTTTGAAATGGACCTTCCAACGCTTCTCGGGTGTTGTTGGCTTTCTTTACTAGAAAAACAATTTTTTTGCATCAGTTTCCATGACAAAATTAAACTACCGGTGCGTTTCGTATTGTTTGACGAAATACCATGTGACGGTTAGAAATCAGTAATATTAGCAATGCAACTGATAGGGTGACAACACCATTTTTTCCTAATTTGTCCTTTCATTGTAGAGAAAGTTGCTGATGTTCAATCTGTAGACGAGGTGCGAGCCATCGAGGGTATGTAAATCTCAGTAAAACAGTCGTAGCCAACGAAATATTTGTCTTCTGGTTTCTGTTTCGATGTGGGAGGCGCGGTGTCCTCATGGTTAGTGTGCTCGACTCCGGATCGAGTTGTCCGGGTTCGGGGCCTGGCCGGGGACATTGTGTTGTGTTCTTGGGCAGACACTTTACTCTCACGGTGCTTCTCTCCACCCAGGTGTATAAATGGGTACCGGCGTAATGCTGGGGGTAACCCTGCGATGGACCAGCATCCCATCCAGGGGGGAGCATAAATACTCCTAGTCGCTTCATGCTACGGAAACCGGAGATAAGCGCCGGCCTTAATGGGCCTTCAGGCTCGTAACAGAGACTTTACCTTTTTTTTACCTTCTGTTTCGATGCTGACAGAGAGAATGGCTTCCGCAGAGGCCGAAGATAGCCATTATAAAATTGCATGTTCCTGAAACGCATGCGCGTTCCTTTCTTCATACAGGCGATACAGGCTAGCATTCGAAACTGATGATAATATTTTATTTTCCTCTTCAGAATACAAGTACTCAGTTGACATTTACACTGGTGACAAATGGGGAGCTGGGACAGATGCAAATATACTTATTACTATATTTGGAGAAAACGGTGATTCAGGAGAAAAGAAGCTTGACAACAGCAGAAACAACTTCGAACGAGGACAGTAAGTCAATCATGTTTGTTTGAATTTTTTTTTTTTGGCAAAATGTCTGTTTGTTTTATCCGGAATCGATTACTGTAAAATGAAAACCAAAGAAATTATTTTGACCAATCACGGCTGATGCTGAAAATATGTGCTAAGCGCGGGAAATCGCGTGCGTGCGTGCAAGTTACAACATTTGGTTTCATATTCGCCTTTGACTGGCTGAGGACGTGGCACGTGACAATCACTGAGTGTAGCGATCCAATACAGAACAATCGCGAAATTAGGGAGGTTAAGCAAGGTCAGCGGTAACGTCAACGAATACGTCCCTCCAAAAATATAATTTCGCGCTATCGTAAGCGCTCATTCCATCTTGTTCACCTTGTACAACACGGGCGAACCGTATCCTGTGACCGGATCGGTACGAATTAACGGTTGTAAACCTAACATTAAAAAATGAATTGTTCCTTGTTTTACGCTCATGTTGCTGTCAAAACCTAAAATTACGTGATTTCACGTTGTTCTTTTATGGAGTACGCCAAAGGAATTATAAGTGTCACGCGATTATGTTTTCTTTTTTAACCAATAATATTCTTGCTTTGTAGCGTTGTCGTTGCGGTAGCTGCCGTACGCGTCGTGTCGTAAACCTTCGACGCCCAACTAAAAACTGCTGTAACATATGTTGTGATAACTTTGTTGAATAAAACTCAACACTGGCGCAGTGATTTTCTTTCTACCATTTTTGTTTATTTTCAGAAAAGACTCTGTCACGATATCCAGTGACGAGTATTTAGGTAGACTGACCAAAATAAGGATTGGGCACAATAATACGGGCTTTGCAGCTGCATGGTACCTCGACAAAGTAAGTCAGTCGATATAGTAGAGTTCGACGAATCTTTAAACTAGACTATGTGACATTTAATTGGCTGAGAAGTATACATTTTTGGTAAATAGCTGATACTAGGTTTCTAACACTTTTACCCAATATCCAAAATCTCCAATTGGGATAGTGAAAAAAAAATCAAGCACAAGTCGACGATGGCCACAAGTGGCAAAGAAGGACTCGTGATACGTATGATAAAATTTTAAGAGCCTATAATTATACCCCTGAATATTTGAACCTTACTGCTTGTATGTGTCCGAAAAGCAAAAAAATCAACAAACAAAACAGTGTTTAGAAAATTACCGGATGGTAAACGTTATTAACGGTTTGGTTGTCAGGGATTTCTAAATTCACGAATACTATTAATTAAAGACAAAAAGGGAAAAGCAAAGTTTGATGACTTGAAAAGTTCTCGGTTTTAACATAAAGAGGAAATTGTGTTTCGGGACTTACTAAGTCGGATTTGAATTAGTTCACTTCCTTACAACAACGACTTTGCCACAAAGCGTGTCGAGTCAAAAGGCCATGTTCGAGTTTGTGATGGTGATTAGTTCTGTTTCAGTTACATATGAGTAAAAAGTAATAAAACCGATTTCGATATATTAAAAATGAACATGATTTCGAGGCTCTGGGGAATAAAAAGAAGGATTTGTTTGAGTTTATTCCCCAAAGCATCGAGATGATGCCTTTTGTTCAGGACTGAATTTTAATATACCGAAATTGGGCTATTTTCATAAGAAAAACCTTGCACTTAGACTCGCTTTGAAGAGGAGGCAGACATGAACTCGGAAATGGCCACTAAGACCTAAGCCACCCTTACGATAAACGTTTGCATGAGTCGTGCACGAGTAAATAGTTGAAAGTCACGACATACCGCTAGTTGCATGCATAAACCATAAGCAAAAATCGGACTGTCAAAAATCGCTGCAAAGAACGTAAAATGACCAAATTTCAGGTTATGTGAGTATCGACAACAACTTTTCAGCTTTTGAAGTCTTTTACACTGTTTTATTCCTCAACAGTTGCTCTACAATTTATACTCGACCCGACCAAAGTAGAATAAGCAGCAAGTTGATTTCAACTTTAGTGTGGCTCTCAAAGCCGTTTCCTAATTGTGTAACGATTATCTTTTATTTTATACGCCCAAAAAGTTGCAGATGAAACATGGTGACATTCGATATGTGGTTGTTATTTTAAACTGATGAAGAATTTAAACATTTGAGAGGATGTAGCTTTTGAGCTTTTAGATTTTAACTTTTTTTGTTATTAACCTTCAGGTAACTGTCGCAGATGATCGGTCTGGAGAAACAGTTACGTTTTCTTGTCAGCGATGGTTTTCCACAAGTGAGGATGATGGATTAATCACGCGAGAAATAACCAGAGATGACAAAGGTAATGACATATTCCGGTGCATTATGGAACTTTAACACGAAAACTGACTAAAGATCTTTTCGTTTGGATTCATGTAAGCATGGCTTAGATCCCAACATAGCAATCATTAATCGCAGCAGAACAGAGTCGGAACTCGTCTAAGATTCTTCCATGGCGATAAAAGGGATTTCACATCTTAAAAACAAGGAACCGAGTAGAGAGATTAGGGACATTTACCCGGGGGTGGGGGGGGGGGGGGGGGGACACTTTAGGAATTTCTGGGTGGGATGTGCTGCTTGGGACCCTGGAACCCTTAGCCTATACCAGAGCTAGTTCAGCTGAATTTTGCTACCCTATACTATAGTAAACTCCCACAGATTTCCGTCTAAATTCCGATTCTTGACATTTAATAATATCCAGAGGTGTTTCATGATAGCTAATTATTGACACTGTTGAGGCTGCGTTACGTAAACTTAAACTTTGCCGATTTGATTTTTTTATATTCTTGAGTAGGATTTTCTGGTTTCCTTAGTCTTTCCTTAATCTTCAACCGACTGGTCAGTTTCGTGAAAAATGATACCCTAATCTAGACCGAAAGGCTATGATTTATATACTCTATGATAGAGTAAACTCCTTGAAAACCATACCCTTCACAGCGGCACATACCTATATAGTCCATATATGGTAGTACCCCCCCCCCCCCCGCCCCCGGGGGCACATTTAACATAGCGTTTTCAAAGTCGACCGCAAACTTCAACCGCGGCTAGCCGTTAGTAGAGCTCAGTCTCCAGCCATGGGTGTCTCGGTGCGCCCGCGATCCTCCCCACCGAGACACCCGCGACTGGAGACTAAGCCTTAGCCGTTAGCGGTTTGCCGTTTGCTGTAGTGGCAAAAATAGACTTTCGTGTAAGGTTTAGCAGTCGCGCCAAAATGTTTGCAAAAAATCGTTTAGAAAAAAAACTACATCATTACAGATGTAGAAAGTTTCTATAAGATGCTAAGATGTGTATTTCCTTTATTTTCGTAAGTGAGGACAAGGCCGGAACACTAAACGAAGACCAATTTTAAGGGTTGACTTCTAGGAGCTCAAAATCACTTGGGTAGAACTTGCATGATCCTCTAATCAGCAGGGATTGAATTCCCAAGCACTGTTTAAGATAATCTACGCAAAAATTGCCAGGAAAAAGGCTCAATAATAATAATAATAATAATAATAATAATAATAATAATAATAATAATAATAATAATAATAACTTTATTAACGTGTCAATCGTTCTAGTTTTTACAAGTAAAAACTAATTGGGGACACCTACTTAAAACTAATTAGACTAAGCTAATAATAATAGTAATAAAACTATGTACAAAACAATATAAAATTAGTAAAAGCTAAGTTTTACATAACTTGCAGTTTTCACAATTATTTTTCGACGTAACATTTGATAAGTCAAGGGCCCTGACTTGATTTTTAAATGCAATTAAAGAGTCAGCCATTTTAATTGATTTGTGAAGCTTCGACCAAATGTAAGGTCCCATGTACCTTAAGCTATGTCTTCCATATGTAACGGTGTTACATCTTGGTAAGGAGAAATCGTCTGTATTCCTAAGATTGTACCTACTCATGTCACAACTAAAAAGTTCAGAAATATATGATGGAACTAAATTATTCTTAACTTTATACATAAATATGGCTATGTCCTGGAGCCTGCGATTACATAACGTTGGTAGTCTTGCTTTCTCTAGAAGTGCTTCATAAGTGCTAGTCCTGTCACAGTAAATAGCTCTCAATGCTCGCTCCTGCAACCTTTCAAGCTTTCTCTTGTCTGACGAGCGACAATGGTGCCATACTATATGACAATATGTAACCTGAGGTAAAATAAAAGCTTTGAAAATTCTTAATTTAGCTTCAGTAGGTAACAAGTTCCTAAACCTCATAAGTACTCCTACTTTCCTTGCCCCCTTAGTACAGACGTTGTTAATATGCTTAGTAAAGTTCAATTCATCATCAATTGCTACTCCCAAAAGATTAATCCCAGGACTTGATTTTATATTAATGTCCTTTATATTTAAGTTCATTCCCTTTTTCCTGTATCTTGATCCCAAACTCATAGCTTGAAATTTATCTTGGTTACACTTGAGTAGGTTTTGCTGATACCATTCAGAGGTACGGGTTCCCTCATCGTTCAGGATTGTTTCTACATCCTCAATCTTCTCTCCAGAAGAGTACACTTGGTGGTCATCAGCATACATGGCAAGCCTACCCGCCTGAATATTCTGAACAAGATCGTTTTGGAATATGTTCCAAAGTAGTGGCCCTAGGTTTGATCCTTGTGGACAGCCTCTGCTTGCTTCTATCCATTCACTGAAACCTCCTGATCGCATCCGCACCCTGTTTTTTCTTTCTGTAAAATAACATCTCATCATGTCTATCGCACTTTCCGAGAAACCATAGGCCCACAACTTTGCTAACAATAATGGCGGATGGAGTGAATCAAATGCCTTCGATAGGTCTGTCGATAATATTCCGATCACGTGTTTGTTGTCCAGTGTCAGCTTCCAATCCTCTACCAGCTTAACTAAGGAGGTCTCACAGCTGTTTTTCTTACGATAAGCTGTCAGGTTATTGTTAAGACGAGGCTCCATAAAAATAGTTAGCTGTTTACCCAGTAACTGTTCGAAAACTTTACCCACTGCGCTCAGGACTGTCACCGGTCTGTAGTTTCTAACGTCCCTTGGATTATCCTTTTTATAAACCGGGATCCATTCCCCTCTCTTCCATTCCACAGGCCAGTAATTTTCATCAATACAAGTATTAAAGATCTTAGTTAAGGATGGCGCCAAGGCATCACCAACTAGTTTGAGAACTTTATTAGACAGCCCATCATGACCACAGCTTTTGTTCACGTTCAAGTTTACAAGGGCTGACTGCACTTCGGTTTGACTAACTTTATTGAAGCTAAATTCGGGTCCATTCACAATTCTCACACTGTTGCATATGTCTTGAATACTCTTGCAGTCATGTAATTGTTCTTCAGTTAATGCCAACAACTCAGAGTCACCGATACCCTGTGCTATCCCTGTAAAATATTCAACAAAGCAATCGGCGACCATTGTTTGATCCTTTATGTCCCTGTCACAATTTTCCAAAATTATCGCACTGTCATCAACATGTTGAGTTTTAGAGTCCAGAAAAGGCTTGAAAACTTTATAGAACTCTCTTGGGTTGTGATTTATCTCTTCTGTCTTAGATTTCCAGTACTGCTTTAATGATCTTCTCCTAAGCTTCGTAGCAACGTTCCTCCATTTCCTTTTCAATTGCAGATTCTCGTCTGTTGGATTCTTCGCAAACATCTTAGAATATTTTCTCTTCTTTCTAATTGCATCCTTCCATTGATCTGTCATATAGGGAACGTCCTTCGATCTGACTCGTTTTTTCCTCAAAGGGATATGCTCCTGTAAGACGTCATTTAGAAGCGCGCTCCAATAAAAATACTGATCGTCGATGGAGTCAAATATTTCACCGACATGCCATGGGGCGAAACTTATGTCTTGCAACAGCATAGCTTCATCAATATTTTTGTGACTTCTAACAGTGATAACTCTACTTGAATGATGAATAGCTCTCTCTCTCATAATTCCATAAACCATCGCGTGATCACTTATACCAGGCTCGTAAACATTCGCTGTTCTAAACAGGTCAGGTTTATTTGTCATCATAACATCTAACAATGTTTGACTTGTTTTGGTCACTCTTGTTGGCTTCTTTATTAGACACTCCAGGTTGTGTATTTGCTCGAGGTCACATAAGATCTTGCCTTCCTTTTCATCTGGTTTCAACCTGTCCATATTCAAATCACCAGTGACTACAATCAATTGCCTTTGTAAGGATGCCCAAGAGATTATATCATTCAAATCACTTTCCAATCTATTAAAGTAGTCCTTTCCTACCGCTTTCGGGGGTCGATATATGCCCAGAACAATAGCAAGATCTAGAACAAGATCTCGAAAGTAACTGAAGAGGAAGTAATTTCTTTGTAATTTCAACTGCAAACGATGTACTTTTAAGTCTTCTTTGGTAAGCACCGTATATTGAAGGCTCGTCTCACTGTCTTTTTTTCATAAACTCTGTGGAAACATTATAGAATTCAGACACAACTACGCGCAGATTAGAGCACGAGATAAAATCAGCTGTACTATTCCAGCGTGGTTATAGGAACGGTTCCTATATATGGCATTTTTCTGTTACTCAAATATCGACTAAGTTATCCGAGCTTATGCTATTTCCGTAGTATTAAAAGATACACCGAAACATTGCGTGATTCACAACACAGGTGTATAAACCACTTAATTTGGCAAATACTAAAACATTAACTAAGAAAGTGCGTCGATATGGGATATCACACAACGTTATTCACATATTCCTGTCCATAGATATTTTCACCTCGTGAAAACAGCCAGTAATGTTTACTTTTAACTTCGCCTGGGATTACATTGTTAGCAACCCTTTCTTTCTTGAAACTTTGCCAGAATTAAAAGCAACTAAAATTTTCACATAAGAGGCGGTTTAGTTTCACAAGTCGTACGGAAGAGCTTTTATTTAAGTACATGGTTTCAAATTTTGTTGAAAATTGTAATTAATGTACAGACTTTTAAAGCTCTTTCTCTCTTTTTGAAAAGTTCCCAATAGCTTTTCATGAGCACATTTTTGTTTAAAATTCATTGTTTACTGATAAATTTGCCATGCTTAACATGAAGAGCGTTTCAAAGGGAACTTGATTTTGTTATTGTCTAGATTCGCCCAACAGGCACATTTAAACGTGACAGGTTATCTTCGTCCATGATTACCATTGGCAAACAAGAGGTTTATTTGCATACGTTGAAGTAAATTTTGTATTCCATACATCGTCGAGACTTGTAGATAAATATTCCTGATGCTCTCTAATACTTCAGCCGCTGGTGATTTTATAACAGGTTCTATTTAAAACTATTCGCTCAAGCGAAGAAACTGTTCGCCCGAGAAAACGTGGATTCAGGATTTGAGTAATTTACTATTCCTTTCCTGTAACACATTGGTTTCTTTAATGTGTAAATAATTTTTGTTTTGACGAAGAAATCAAGGATCTTCTCGCAGGAAAAGATTTCAAAATTTATGAAGGTTAGTTTGTCTAAAATTAGTGATGCGTTCCAAACTAAAACTCAAGCATTGATCTACATACAATTTTTAAATTGAACTTTGTTTAACAACCATCGCTATTACTTTTCAAAAATGATCTCATCCCGATCGTGCATAGTCGCAAAACGTAAAGTAGTGAAACACAATCTATTCGTTAGGGGCCGTCTTGATCTGGTGCTAGAAATAAATGCTTTTAACGTTCTCACTGTTAATATTCAGTGCACTTACAACATACGTAAACATCAGCCTTACACTTTGATGCCTTCGAATCTCACTAACGGTTTCGAAAATGCATAAAATTTTTGGAAACGTAAGGAGATTCTACATGTAAAAACAATGCATTATTACCGATATTCCTTGTCAGTTCAAATATATCTGATCTACCCGTTTTCATGAATGATATTTGCGGCGAAAAAAATCATAGTTTACTCTTTTTTCGAAGTTTCGTTCTCGCTTTTAGGTGGCAGCAGGTGTCAAGTTCGCCGTCTTTTGTTTGCTTTTCACTGAGAGCTCATGCAAATACATGATCTTTGTTTACAGAAAAAGTGGACAACAATGGCGGTCCAGACCTTGGCGAAGGCTCGCTGAAAGAAGAGGAGAAGAACAGGACCATAGGAGACGCAGAGGAAAAGCAGCGAAAAGAAGCAGAAGAAAACAAACTCGACGAAATTGAATTAGTTATTGAGAAACAAGAGATTAAAAGAAAGCAATCAGTTGGCGACGACCAAGAAATGGACAACGAGCGAATTAAGGCGTTAGCGAGTATTGAATTGATCCTCGCAGAGCGACGCCAGAAACCCGATGGGCAAGCGGATGAACCGACAAAACACACAGAAACAGAGGTGGAAGAAAACATCAACCCTGCGGTGAAAGAATACTCTAGAATTGAAGAGGAACATCGCCAACGAATCCAAGAAATTGAAAGGATACTAGGTGAAGACGAAGAACGAAGGAAGAGAGAGAAAGATGAAAGAAAGAAGGAGGAGGAGGATGCTAGAAGACAGAAAGAAGAAGAGAGGAGGAAACGCGACGAAGAGATGAAGAAAAAGCGGGAAGAAGAAAGACTGAAGTGGGAGGAGGAGCATAAAAAGTGGGAAGAGGAAAGGAAAAAACGAGACTTGGAGCTTCAAGCAGTATTAGAAGAAGGCAGGAGAAAACGGGAAGAGGAGAGGCGGAAACGAGATGAGGAACTGAAGAAAACGCGAGAGGAAGAACGAAAGAAGAGGGAGGAAGAGAGAAAAAAACGAATGGAAGAAGAAATGAGGAAGCTAGAGGAGCTTAAGCGGGAGAGAGAAGAACGATGGAAAAGGAGAAACAGTGCTGGAACTGACGAGGTCGATATTACTCTGCAAGCAACGAAAGGAGAAGAAGATAAAAAAAATCGGCTTGAAGAGAAAAAGAGAAAAGAAGACGACTGGAAAAAGACAGTGGAAGTGCCTCGCATGGTTGAGGAGGACATGAAGAGGTTTAGAGACGAGGAACGGAAGCGCCTTGAAGAAGAACGAAAGAAGCGGAAGGAAAAGGAACTCGCTGACGCGGAAGCAGAGAAAGAATTCAAGTCGGAACTGAGAATGAGGAAACAAGGAGAGGAACCGGAAAGACCAATGCATATATCCGTTGCTACCATTCAGATGGAACCAGCCAGGGACGTGACAATAGCAGAGGAAAAACGAAGGGTTGAATGGAGAATGGAGAAAATCGAACAAGATCGAAAGATCAGAGAGGAAGAAGAGAAGAAACGAAGGGAAGAGTCTGAGCGAAAGAGGAAAGAAGAGGAACAAAGGGTGGAGGAAGAGCAAGAAAGAAGGCAAAAGGAAGAAGGGGCAGAACGGGAAAGACGCAGAGAAGAGCTTAGACTGAAGCGAGAGGTGGAAGAGAAGCAGAGACGAGAAGAAGAACAGCTTAAACGGGAACAAGAGGAGATTCGGAGAAAGACATCTCTTGAAGAGAAAAGAAAACGATTGGATGAAGAGCGAAAGAGGCGAGAGATGGAGGAACTCATGTGGCGCCAAGAAATGGAGGAAAGAAAGAAAAGAGAAGAGGAAGAGAAACGAAAGCAGATGGAAAGTAAAAGAAACAAGCGTATGAGCATCGAGAGAAAGAAGTTCGATGAGGACGAAAAGAAGCGTTTGGATGGCATCGAGCGCAAACGGATGGAAGAAGAAGAGCGGGTGCGTATGGAAGAAGAACAACAGAAGCGCGAGGAAAGGGAGAGATGGAAGTTAAGGCAGCTGGAGAGGAGACGAAGCGGACAGATTTATCGAAGGATGAGCGAAGAGGACTTGAGAAATAGGGAAAACAGAGCATCGTTTAAAGATACACAGAGATTGAAAAGAAACAGTCAAAGCTTTGAGAATAAATGGATGTTTATTAATGGCGAGAGGATGGAAGTACCAGGTAGGAACAACTACAGTTTAACTCCGAGGACGTTAATTTGGACTCGGATTAGGCCGGTTTTATTAACTTTCTTGTTCAATCAAACCTGGGTCTGTTTCTCGATGACATTTTGTCATTTTCTTGAAAAGCTGTCACTGCAGCCTGCCTGCCAACTGTCTCTTGCAACATCCTTCGCGCGGCTGGCAAGAATAAAGACCAGCCAGGAAGCCAGGAACCCATGACCCGGAGCCTACAACTCTACTGTGTTCGTGTATTTTTAGATTGAATTTCCCGCGAATGAGACTCCCACAGGAGTCCGATGACCAATTACAAGAAATTAAGATGACGTCATAGGGTCACCGAACCGGAACTGCCTTTGTTTTTTGACCTAATTCGCGGGAAGGGCTAGTCTAAAAATAAACCTACTTGTGAAAACGCCGTTTCACAGATGCTGTATGGAAGTTGCACGCTCCAGATGGGCTCCTGGACCAGCGCTCCTTTCGGTCGACACAGTCAATTTGCCACAAGGCCATCCTTTAAGGCGCGGATGGCTCTTGCGTGCATCTGACACAACGCTATTGGCAAAAGAAGAGCTTAGTCGGAGGCTACTGTTACCTATTCTTGTTCATTTATTAATCGTCTTCAGGAAAATAGAGCTTCTAGGTCTCCTTTTCGGAAACTGCTAATTTTAAACAAATGTATTTTCTGTTATATGCAGTTGAAATATCATATTGTCATCTAGTCAATAGCAAATTACTCAAAGGCCAGAGGCGCAAAAACTGTTTTACGTTCGCTCTAAGTAAATAAAGAGTACTGTGTTGTATTGTACAGGTCACAGGTCACATCGTTGGTCATTGTTTGCAAATGTGAAAACAGCCCCACCCCTTCCTTACTTATGCTTTGCTTTGGGCCCGAATATATCTTAGTATAGATTAACATTATTGAAGGGTTATTAATATAGGGTTGTTTCTGTACTGGCAAACAATGCCCGTAATCCTCGATTTTTGACCTGCGCATATCACATTACGCTTGGTGGTTTCCTCAAGTGGCTCAGTGGTGTTCAAGTAGTTATTCTTCCATCATTTCAATAATAGAAATGATAATAATAATAATAATAATAATAATAATAATAATAATAATAATAATAATAATAATAATAATAATAATGATGATAATAATAATAATAATAATAATAATAATAATAATAATAATAATAATAATAATGGTTTGCTTCTCATTTTGCCTGTTTTTATGATATTTCTCAGCCAACGCTTCTCTTTCGCCGACCATGATTGAAATTTCATGCAGTGAGCCAGTGATTTTTCCTCTTGAAAGTCCAGAGACAAAGAATAAGTCTGTCAGAACGATTGAAACGAAGAACGTGCAACCGGAAGTGCCTGAAAACAAGGATGACAATGTAAGCACCACATCTGCTTTAAGAATGACTTTAAACACAAGAAGATAATGTTTGCAACTTGTTTCAGAAAAAAAAAAAACGAATTTTATTGTCAATTACTTTCTCTTTCAATTTTCCAAGGGCACCGATATCTTGATTACGAAGAAAATGGTTCCAAACAACTCATTGCCAAGGATTTCTTATACTCAGTTTTATTGCAAATTTCTTCCTTTGAAATGTCACTCACTCCGAATTCCTTTGAAATGCCATTCACTCCGAATTCTCATTTTTTTTTTGTTTATTAAAGGATTCCTCTCGGGCCTCCTCCGCCGTCTGCATTGTTACCACCACCACTACCACAACGCGCACTCGGTACTCGAGCTCATCATGTCACAGTCTGCCACGTTCCACGTCGTCCCAACTGTCACTGTCAATGAACGGGGACGTGCGACCGTACAGATCACAGCCACGCTGCGATCATTTATTACCAGCTGACCCAGCTGTGCAATTAGCTGAAGGTATGTCGTGAAGGTATTTATTATAAACGAATCTCTGCGACCTCATGGCGCCTCTCGATTCCATTATTCGATCCCCTTTTGCCGGTGAATAAGGGTATACATGTGGTCTCTGCTCTGGTGTCAGCGTGCCTGTAAAATCACATGTGAAAGCAAATAGGTTCCGGGACACAGTGTGTCTTTTTGGTTGTACCTACGTACGTACCTACGTAGGTACGGAGAGGCATTAAAGCAACATTTTCTTGCTTTCTCTGTCCTCATTGTAATTAAGTCGTACGGCAATGTGGTTCAAACCCCATTGAAGTCCTGAATTGTTCAGGCTTCTTTACGCAATTGTAAAAATTGCGTTCATAACTGCGAGGATTATAGCTTTACTTGATTTCATATCCGCAGTTCATATGTGATCCATTTCATAGATCATTTCATCTTTAACATGTTTTCGCGTGTAAAGATATCATGCTTTCGCGCAAAAGCTCACTTAGTATTTCATTGGTGTTTATATAATAAATAAAATTACTTACTTATTTCCCCCCTCTAATCAGCTGCCGTTTAAAGATAGCGGTAGACGCGCATTTAGAAGGACTTTATTGGCACGTTGCCTAACCCTAACTCTAACGTCTAACGCGATTCCTCTTTTATGTTATGTACGCTACTTTGACTGTTTCGACTTGCATTCTTTTCTACGATGCAACTTTTACAGAAGAAAGGGATTAAAGTTACATGATACTGTTTTTTACCACTGAATTGTGTTTTGCAGAGGAAAGCTTTTTCGACAAATTTGATCGTGAAGAGGAAGGGAAGCTTAGACCATTTCCCAGTTGGTATGGAAGTCTTGACATGGGAAGCTTGTCACATCTGTATTCACCTGAAAACCCCATCACAGACTCCAACATTGATCAGTTATTGGCCATAGAGAGGGAGGACTTCTCTTCTTGGAAGCGAGTCAAAAAATCCAGGGAACTGGAAATATTCTCACGAAAAGGAACAGGGAGGGCAAGCCCCCCAGTTACCAAGGTAACGAAGACAGTTTCGATGGCCAACTTACTCGTCCACTTTCACTATTTGAATGTCCGGTTTTACATCATGACTTTCTTCTATCGAATAAACTTCGGGAGATGCCACAGGTAGACCACGTTTAAAATTCAGCCGAAATCCGTTTTGATGGGATTCGCATAAGGTTAGCCCCGTGCATGTATTCGTCACAAAACTTGATCCCTTTTGGCCGGGGCTGCTTTGTGTTTCGTTTTCCGATTTTATTCCTGACGTTTCCCAGATTCGTTTCTGTCATTTCAATGGCATCACCTTTTGATTTTTATCCAAAGGCCGTTTACTTTGAGCGTAAGTTTTGGACTTTACGGTCCGCCATTACTCATGTTCAAAACCTTAGAGGGTTGGATCCAGGGAAAAGCTAGTGAGGTCAAAGGCTCACTAGCTTAAACTTTCAGTGTGTGAATGCAGTTTAAAAGTCTGAAAGCCCAAACCACCCGTGCTGCATATAGATTCTCTATGGTATCCTTCCCCGCCAAAATTCAAGCTTGTCGTTCTTAATCCAAACCTTCAATTCAAGCATTCCATCTTGCAATTTAGACTCGCAATTATTGAATTCAAACATCCAGTTTGTCAATTTAAACATTCAATACGCCAATCACACATCCAATTCCGAATTGAACGTTTGATTAACGAATGGAATGTTTAAATGACGAATTGAATGTTTCAGTTGCCGAACAATGTTTCGAATAGAGCGTTTTCACTCACGTGACCAGCAGCTATATTGGATTGCTGAAACAAAAGAAAGTATTTGCATAAAAATGGAGTTTAATTCCCAGAGGATTAGTTTGGTACACCATCATGGCCGCCATTTCTTTGTTTTGGAACACCAACATGGCCTCCG
The DNA here is from genome assembly GCA_949126865.1 of Montipora capitata. Taxonomy (NCBI): domain Eukaryota; kingdom Metazoa; phylum Cnidaria; class Anthozoa; order Scleractinia; family Acroporidae; genus Montipora; species Montipora capitata. The sequence goes on from OX421447.1 coordinate 7,468,728, forward strand.
TGACGTCATGTGAAAACGCTCTATTGACCAATTGAATAAACAAAAGAACAAAGCTAACATAACAATACCTAATCAACAAGGCCTAATCAGAATAACAATGGTTCTTTTATCTTGCGCCACTTTGGTCCGGTATGAGAAAGTCTACCCAAGGTTTGGGTAAGAATTTGGCGGGGATAGATATCCATAATTCTGCAGCGTACACACGCATTGCATTCTTAAACTAGTGAGTCTTTGACGTCATTTTCTCCTCGATTCAGCTCTCTCAAAATCTTAAGGTTAGTAATGGCGGACCATTAAATAGGAATAAATAGGTGTTTTTTTTTTAAATCAAGGCTTAAAACTTTGGTCGCTTAGTGTTTAGTTAACATAGTTTTGAAATCCAAAGAAAAATAAGAATTGGTTTTTTGGTAGCAGAGGCACTTTAAGCATTGTTTAATTTCTCTTTGAACTGTTTATGGCAGAGAAAGCGATATTTAACTATAATAAATGTACTAAAGTTCTTTGTGTTTTTTAATTACTAGGCGACAATAGTGTTAAAGGACGTCCCATACAGAGATGGTAAGTATCATCCCATATCCAACGCGCGTTCGTGAAATAATCGTTAATTATTCAACGATTAAAGTTAAAGTATGGTCTGTCCCTCAGTACAAATAACATGCGCATTAAATTCAAGTGTCGTTATTTAATGTCTTTTGTCCCAAGGAAAGCTTTTAATGAACAAGACGCTACTGAGTTTGCTTATGCCTCTTGTGGTCATGCTTTCCTTGTTAGAGAAAACCAGGGGTTCTTATCGATTTGGGGGACCGTTGCGTACAGTGTAATGGCATGCGATTTTCCAGAGCGAAATGGTGCTTACGATTAAATTAACTATATTATCTTTTCCCAATCAGTTAAAGTGCCCCTAACCCTTCAACTTATTTTTTTTGGCAGATTTTGACATCTTTCAAGAACTTATTTTCGTAAAAAAATTCAAAAATATTGAATCCGGGCTTCTTTTACGAGCGCTGAAAATGAAGGTGGTCTTGACTATTTTTTCACCTATCGTTCGCATTAGTCCCCCACTCGGCCAAATTATCGATCGTGACGGAAGGAAAGGACATCGTGCGTGCTTGAGTTGTTGGGATGTGTGAAGATTAGCGGAGAACACAGAGAAAATGGTTGAAAAGTGCGTGGTTTATGGATGCAGCAACTCTAACAATAAACAGAAAGGAATCGGCATGCATAAGATTCCTTCTGATAGCGATCCGAGGGCTGAAGTTCGCTGGTTTCGTCTGCTAGTCGCTTCTTAAGAACTTCTTCTTGCTTGTTTTTTTCTTCTTTTTGTTGTCTTTAATTTTTGAGCCATTCTTCATCAGTGAGAGGCTCGTCCATATAGGCTTGCAATTCGCTGTCTGATTCTTTGTCGGCAGTCGAACTTTCTGATAAAAGTTCTTGATTTTCTCGTTGCTCCGTCTCTATTTCTTGAAAATCCAGGCATTCGGAATCGTCCGAAAGATACTCTTCCGTACTTGAGTCGGAAAATTCTTTGGAAGAGGGCATATTTTCAGACCAATTGTAAGTTTTCACAAATAACCTTCGAACTTGCACTCTTATGTTATGGAATGGTGTCCTTTTCTTACGTCATAGCTAAAAAAAAGTGTTAGATATCAGACGCTTCTCATTGGCTTGTTCCTAACGAGCCCACGAGAGAATAATTCGTCCAGCGGGGGTTATAGCGCGCAGAAAATTACAAATTTCACTAACTTCAAGTGCTCGTAAAAAAATAAGGATTCAATATTTGTGAAAATTTTTTCCGAAAATGAGTTCTTGAAAGATGTCAAAACCTACCCCCAAAAAATAAGTTGAAGGGTTATGGGCACTTTAAGCCGCGGGACGGTACATATTCGTTAAAGCAAGGCAAATAATATTAATCACGAAGGTCCCGTTTCATTTGCGACCTTTAAGATCCCTCTGGTATTTCTGCTAGTATGCTGCCGTTCAATCTATGAACAAGAAAAGAAAGAGAATGCTGTGGCCTGCGAGCTCTTAGATGCCTTTGGCTTCAGCAAAAATTTCTCAGTTCTGACTGCTTCGCTTTTAAATAGCAAGAATGCGCAGTAATTTTTACCAGCGAACCAGGCTATTGTAGTTTGCAAGCATCCTCTATAGCCGAATAACGATAGCGAAGATGACGAACTAGAGATAATGAAAGATCCATTTTTTTGCGTCATCCAACATGGCGGCCATGACATAACGAGCAAACCACTGATTTTCGCTAATCTTATAACAATCTTTTAGGGTGAGTATTACTGTTCATTCCTCTCTGTTATTTTAGCCATCGATTTAATCGCTGATTGGGAAGAACGAAGCAAGTGGGACAAAACATTTGATGGCGTATCGTTCCTTGATCAAATGGCCGACTTCAAAGTGCTCAAATGGTATGTTTGGTGATGTACTCTGTGCCATACCCCACTCAGAAAATACTTTGCTTAATTAAGGAGGCTCGAAAGGGTTTTTCGTTTCTATAGTGTTTGTGAAACGATGAAAGATACCAAAGAAAGATATTAGTGTTGGCAAACTATAAATGTCAACTCTATTGTTGGGTAACACTTTAAGGGCACTTAGGACCTCAAATTGGTTACCATGGAAACACACCAGGTCCACAAAAAGCCCTCTAAATTTCAGTTTTTGAAAATTATCTGAAAATATTAAGTCGGTGACCTACCGGTTTTATTTCTTTGTTGGAAATCTCCCTAAATTCTTTAACTTCTTAGAGAGTATGACAAAAAGTTATGAAGTAGAATTTACGATACATTGAAAAAAGGCGTTTTATAGTTTACAGAAAATTGTACCAGATAACTTTCCCCGAAACGTTTTTATTTGAAGTGCCATCATGAATGATACGTACGTGCAAAAATTCAAGATAGGTCACCGAGCAAAATTTGAAGATGAAGACAATTTTTTCCCGCAGGTTTTATTTCTGGTTCGCGCGATTTTACGCCGTATTTTCACTTCTGGTGTGTTATTCCACGCTAGTTTTGATAGGAATTTGATTCATTCAGCTGACGCATGTTTCTTAGTTATGGCGTGTGTAGGTTACGCGCGTGCGCACCTAAAAACCCTTTCGAGCCTCCTTAATAAGGTCCACCTTCGGGTTCAACAGGGTTCAATTGGAGCAGGGGGCTGATTTAGTTCCTGGAAGCTAAAAACTCGTTTTCTGAGACTCGTGTCCCCCTTGTTACTTCTTTCTTAGAACCCTGTCACGCTATTTTTAGTAAAACAATGCAAATGTAGAGGCAATCACAAAATAACGAGAAAACTGATATCTTTAAGAGATTTTTTATACCTACTTTATTTATATTCATGAAGTGAATGGCTAGAAAGAGTTGTGTGGAAAACTAAAAACTTTGTCTATCCGAAAGATTGTTTTCCTGCTCTTGAAGCAAAATCTGATCCAAGAAAATTCAGTTACCGACTCCGAGCAATCAGTACTTATTTGGCTAAAATGGTCACTTGGTTTACAATCACGCTATTAAATCAAACACTCCATCGAAGAAGACGTTGTGATAACGGCAAAGCATTTCTGTTAGCTTGCCCCCTACCCCTTCGCTTCTTCTTTTGATTTCCAGGTTTTACTGCGGCCATTACATTCAAACGATCACTCGAAAGTCAATCCCGGTGAAAAGAAGCGTCTAAAATTCACCAAACCACCTGCTACGTCGGCAACATTTCTGTTAAAGACTGATTGCTCACGGTCAGGAATTTTCTTGGATCAGGTTGAAAACGTTGGGTTCAAACGTTTTTAATTTTTCATTGTTGTAACTCGTATGAAGTCAACAAGAACACAAAAACACAGATGGGATTATTAACACTGTTGTGTTTAGTTGAATTGTTACTCTCCATGTACGTCTCCACATTCTTCAAGATTTAAGAATATCGAAAAAATTACAGTTTTCTTCAATTAGTATTTAACAATTATTCCATGAGTGCGCCAGACTCGTACCCAGTCAATATTTACGTGTTGATTGAGGATGGTTGAGGCGCGCGGGGTGTCATGGGAAGAGGCCCCGCAAAACACGTAAATAGCGAATGGGTACGAGTCTGTGAGCGCGCGTTGTGGCGAGTTGGCGATAACCAGTCTCATACCCAATAAGAGCGAATGGAATAATTGTTTAATTAAATTTTCATTAAATTTTGAACTGTTTTAATTACAGAATGACAGGATGTTGTTTCAGTTTTTGCAAAACGATCGACGCAGTCGGTTTCCATATAAATTCATTACGGTATATGAGCTGACAACCGAGATTGAGTGAGCCTATCAGAACGGCAGATACGCAATATCCGGGGATTGAAAATTTAATAAGTAACAATTATTGCTCCACCGCGCGTTGGATATGAGATGATAGATACACAACGAGGTGCGTAGCGTCGAGTTAGCTATGGTCATCACATATCCAACAAGCACGAGTGGAATAATTGTTTTATTAAAAACGCTCACAAATTATGGATAATTTTTCCTTATTTTATTTTGTAAAGACAAGAATACTGATGCGTGGAGTTACTGATATTTGTAGAACACGGTATAATAGCTCATATACCATAATGGCTAAACCAATCAAAACTCTGGAAATGCATTTTTAATAATTACAATTATTTTGGGGATTTCTTAGGACGTCTGTGTCATTTTTTAGTGGTGGATGCGTATCAACGACTATCGTTAGGCGTCAAAATATGCAAATCTGTCACTTACTCAGATGTAAACTAATCGATAAGTCAACGACCACTATCGATTTTTTCAAGACATGCCAATTTGTCACTCACTCAGTTGAATTCAAGTCGAAATGGCAACAATCAGTATCGATTTTCCGAATTAGTGACGCAACCTAATACGTTGAAATATTCTTCGACTTTTCTTCGTTCGTTCCGACGGAATTGAGACTCGTTGCAGTCAGCATGTGTTACCGAGTCATTGTTCAGTGGAAGACTTGAGGTGTCACTGTGCTGTGTGCGTGTGTTAAACATGAATGCGAAGAGACATTTACTCGCCTATCCGCCAAGCTCACAGGTCCACTCGTATTAGCAAAGGAGCACGCCGTGAAATTGCCGTGGACAGTGATAACTGTGTGCGCCTAAAACAAAATACTGCTCTATTAGTTTGTTATTATTATTCCATAATTCTGTTGGTTATATTTAATACCTAAATATACTTGTGACACATTGAAAAGCTAAAGGTATTTAAATGTAAAGGACGAAGTTAAAAGCTCTTGATAGCTGTGTTTACATAGTTGAGAAATATCCAGTTATTTTCGGTATCACCTTGTTGTAGTTGAACAGAGAAGCATTCCTTTACGATAAGAGTCAAACACGAATTGACCTCTTTAGCTTGCACGTTTTCCCATTGCAGGCCACGTGATGTTCTCTAGGGAATTCTTTTGTTTTTTCATAAGTTTATAAGTAAAGGCTTTTTAAAACAAATTGAAGTAAAAATTACCGGGTAAAATGCGCGACGTTTCGACCGAACTTCGGTCATTATCAAGCTTAAAAGTGAAGATAAAATTTTTGCATACACATAAATATAAAACTAAGGAGTAAAAGTATGTAAAGTATGAAAATGTACAAAAGGGGGTGTTAAAAACATGCTAGAATAAAAATGGATTAAAACACTTTCGCACGAATTGAGTCTGACTGTACATTCAGGCTTGGTCTCAGTTCATTAATTAAAAACATTTCATAAATGAGACAGTCAAACTTGCTCTTGCACTTTTTTAAGATGGTAAAATTCCTCGTAAGGTCATTGGGCACATAGGAATGTTCCACACGGAAATGCTTTCCAATGGAGGAAGACGCATTCTTGTGCTCGTCAACGCGTTGATGCAAATGCCGCCGTGTGTAACCAACATAACCTGCATCACACAGGTCACATTTAAACTGATAAACAAGGGATTGTTGGTTGACAATGGGAGGCTTGACTTCGCGCGGTTTCAGATGCTGTTTAATCTTGTGGCTAACAAACACGGGCCGGACGGTCACTTGAATTTTCTGGCTCAGATCTCTAAGTTGTGCTCTTACAATATCGGCTGAAGACTGGTCCTTAAATGGCAGAACCACGGGAACCGCTTTTAATTCGTTGTTAACAGCTGGTAACTCGAGAACAGGTTGATCAGAAGCTTTGACTGCAATAAAGCGCGAGATGGTGGAATTAATTAACCTGTCTGGATAGCTAAGACGAGAAAACACCATTTTGAGCCGATCACATTCATCGGAAAAGTATGACCAGTTAGATGAGAGGCGGAAGGCACGATCAAGCATAGTTTTCAATAAGCCGCACTTGTAGCGATCATCAACATGGCTCTTGTAATGCAGCAAAAGGCCAGTGTTGGTAGGTTTGACATACACTTTGGTTTGGATTTGTGTAGATTCGTTAAGGAGCTGTGTGCCCAGAAACGGAAGCATTCCATTATTCTCAATCTCCATAGTGAACTTAACCGAGGGGTGGCAGTGGTTAAGAGTCTCGAGGAATTCATTAGCTGATACTATATTTGGCACAATAGTTAACGTGTCATCCACATATCTCCTGTAGTATGCGGGCATCTTGCCATCGCGCTCGAGCGTTTCTTCTATGCTGCACATAAAAACGTTCGCCAATAAGGGTCCGAGCGGGGAGCCCATAGCGACACCATCTGTCTGCTCATAGAGTTGACCGTTGAACAGAAAAAGTTGGTCCTTCGTTGCGCCTCTTAGGAGATCAACCAGGTCTTGCTTACTGAGGTTGAGGCCGTGCGTTACATTGAACCAATCGTTCATGAAAGCTTTATCCGCAAGAATATGTATTGTCTCTTCCAGTGGTACATTGGTGAATAATGGTGAATACATTGGTGAATAATGAGCTCAAACCTCTTTCTATCAACCAATACACAATTACTGATACCTTTGAATTCGTCAATGAAGTCCATGGACTGACAATCAATACTGGCGATATGCTCGTTTCTTTCGATGTCTCTTCATTATTCACCAATGTACCACTGGAAGAGACAATACATATTCTTGCGGATAAAGCTTTCATGAACGATTGGTTCAATGTAACGCACGGCCTCAACCTCAGTAAGCAAGACCTGGTTGATCTCCTAAGAGGCGCAACGAAGGACCAACTTTTTCTGTTCAACGGTCAACTCTATGAGCAGACAGATGGTGTCGCTATGGGCTCCCCGCTCGGACCCTTATTGGCGAACGTTTTTATGTGCAGCATAGAAGAAACGCTCGAGCGCGATGGCAAGATGCCCGCATACTACAGGAGATATGTGGATGACACGTTAACTATTGTGCCAAATATAGTATCAGCTAATGAATTCCTCGAGACTCTTAACCACTGCCACCCCTCGGTTAAGTTCACTATGGAGATTGAGAATAATGGAATGCTTCCGTTTCTGGGCACACAGCTCCTTAACGAATCTACACAAATCC
>OX421447.1:7476367-7493867 GCA_949126865.1 Montipora capitata
ATAATGAGCTCAAACCTCTTTCTATCAACCAATACACAATTACTGATACCTTTGAATTCGTCAATGAAGTCCATGGACTGACAATCAATACTGGCGATATGCTCGTTTCTTTCGATGTCTCTTCATTATTCACCAATGTACCACTGGAAGAGACAATACATATTCTTGCGGATAAAGCTTTCATGAACGATTGGTTCAATGTAACGCACGGCCTCAACCTCAGTAAGCAAGACCTGGTTGATCTCCTAAGAGGCGCAACGAAGGACCAACTTTTTCTGTTCAACGGTCAACTCTATGAGCAGACAGATGGTGTCGCTATGGGCTCCCCGCTCGGACCCTTATTGGCGAACGTTTTTATGTGCAGCATAGAAGAAACGCTCGAGCGCGATGGCAAGATGCCCGCATACTACAGGAGATATGTGGATGACACGTTAACTATTGTGCCAAATATAGTATCAGCTAATGAATTCCTCGAGACTCTTAACCACTGCCACCCCTCGGTTAAGTTCACTATGGAGATTGAGAATAATGGAATGCTTCCGTTTCTGGGCACACAGCTCCTTAACGAATCTACACAAATCCAAACCAAAGTGTATGTCAAACCTACCAACACTGGCCTTTTGCTGCATTACAAGAGCCATGTTGATGATCGCTACAAGCGCGGCTTATTGAAAACTATGCTTGATCGTGCCTTCCGCCTCTCATCTAACTGGTCATACTTTTCCGATGAATGTGATCGGCTCAAAATGGTGTTTTCTCGTCTTAGCTATCCAGACAGGTTAATTAATTCCACCATCTCGCGCTTTATTGCAGTCAAAGCTTCTGATCAACCTGTTCTCGAGTTACCAGCTGTTAACAACGAATTAAAAGCGGTTCCCGTGGTTCTGCCATTTAAGGACCAGTCTTCAGCCGATATTGTAAGAGCACAACTTAGAGATCTGAGCCAGAAAATTCAAGTGACCGTCCGGCCCGTGTTTGTTAGCCACAAGATTAAACAGCATCTGAAACCGCGCGAAGTCAAGCCTCCCATTGTCAACCAACAATCCCTTGTTTATCAGTTTAAATGTGACCTGTGTGATGCAGGTTATGTTGGTTACACACGGCGGCATTTGCATCAACGCGTTGACGAGCACAAGAATGCGTCTTCCTCCATTGGAAAGCATTTCCGTGTGGAACATTCCTATGTGCCCAATGACCTTACGAGGAATTTTACCATCTTAAAAAAGTGCAAGAGCAAGTTTGACTGTCTCATTTATGAAATGTTTTTAATTAATGAACTGAGACCAAGCCTGAATGTACAGTCAGACTCAATTCGTGCGAAAGTGTTTTAATCCATTTTTATTCTAGCATGTTTTTAACACCCCCTTTTGTACATTTTCATACTTTACATACTTTTACTCCTTAGTTTTATATTTATGTGTATGCAAAAATTTTATCTTCACTTTTAAGCTTGATAATGACCGAAGTTCGGTCGAAACGTCGCGCATTTTACCCGGTAATTTTTACTTCAATTTGTTTTCATAAGTTATTCGTAAATAAGCGAGGCATTTGAAAGAAACTGTTCTCTAGAGTAACAACTGAAATGGGAAAATCAAAACGTACAAGATGAAGAGGTCAATTTATTCCTTCCTAGCAAAATGATTATCCTCTGTACTTTCATAGGCTTTTAACAACCTCGTAAAAAGTTTAAAGGAACCAAAAACTTTGGTTGGCGATCATTTTCACCTGGCTCTTTTGCATCTATAAAATGCTTAACAAATAGATTCCATGTTAATGTCGTAAAAAAGATTGTTATTCCTCGTGGTTTGTCTCACGATGTGGTCACTTGTGATGTAGATCGCGACGTTTCGACTGCATACTGCTAGTCTTCATCAGGCGATGATGTCGACTGGTTACGCGTCACCTTTTAAGCTGGATGCTCCGCTGTGATTGTTTGATTTTCAGCAGCTGTGATTGGTGCATTTCGATCTTCGCTGTTTCGGCGTGTTGTTCATTCGGCGGTCCGCTGTCGTACGCTTCTCCTGTTGTTGTGTTTCTTGATTGTGGGCATCCATGCTTCCGGAATTTCTATTCCACTATGCCTGTTGATGTTGTTAGGGTGAAGTCTTATGTGAATCGCCTCTTTGACCCTGCGTTTGTACCATTGAGGATCACGATCAATAAGCTTTACTTCGTTCCAAAGCGGGTTGTGTCCGGTGTTGTTAGCGTGTTCTGAAACGGCGGAGGTCTGGGTATGGGCAAGTCGGATGTCTCGCTCATGTTCTTTCATTCTATCTCGCATAGCAATCTCGACCCAAGAGCTCTTCTCTTGACTGAGGGAGAGAAGAGCTCTGGGGAACCCTGAAACAAAGTATCCTCTCATTGGTTTTCGTGAAGAACAATCAAAAGCGTCTCTAATTGGTGCATTCATGTTCGCACGAGGAGTGAGCAGGCGCCGTAAGGTTCAAATAGCCAATTTTTGACTATAACAACCCTACGGGGCATGTTCGAGAATGTCTTGCATAGGTCTTCCAGTCTCGCCGATGTAGACTTTACCGCATTCACAGGGAATCCTGTAAACAACGCCATTTTGTTTAGTTGGCTCGACAGCGTCTTTCGGTCGGTTTCCTGGTCTTGGTGATTTTCTGCAAGAAAGAAAGAGGGTAACCATTAGAGACAAGAACAGAAGACAGGTGCTTCTTCTCCTTGGAGATAACAGAGGGTTTTGTTACGAAACGTTTGGCGCGCTCGTAGAGGCACTTGACAATACCACGTTTTACTGATTACGGGTGGTGGGAATCATACGCTAAGTACTGATCAGTGTGCGTAGGCTTCCTGTACACGCTGGTGGTGAGGCGGCCGTCCGCTTCTCTTGAAACTGCGGTGGCAAGGAAAGCGAGTTTGTGGTCGTTCTCTGTCTCCATGGTGAAGCGAATGGAAGGCTGCTGGTTGTTCAGATTCTGTAAGAAGCTATCAACGTTTCCGCGATCCAGGATGGTGAAAGTGTCGTTAACTTAGCGTTTCCAGATCCTAGGTTTGTAGGCCGAAGTAGTTATTGCCTGTTGTTTGAAACTCTCCATGTATAGGTTAGCAATAACAGCGGAGACCGGGCTTCCCATGGCTGCTCCTTCTAATTGTTCGTAAATTGATCCGTTATACTGGAAGTACGTGGATCTCAATACGAAATTCAGGAGGTCAGCGATCTGAGCAGGTGTTAGTGTCGTGCGGTCCGCAAGGCTGGGGGTCGTCCTCTAGTTTCTGTAGCGCGGTTTGTACAGCGGCGTCGATAGGAACGTTGTTAAACAGCGACTTTACGTCGAAAGACACCATGATTTCTTTGTCTAGGATAGTCCCGCTGCTAATAGTGGATACGAAGTGAGCTGAATTAGTCACCGTGAAACCCGAAATACCTGTTAAAGGAGATAAGATGTTAGCTAAGTAAGCAGACAAATCATATGCGAAGGTGTTATCGCATGACACAATAGGTCTTAAGGTTACATCGGCCTTGTGAATCTTTGGTAAACCGTAGATTCTAGGCGGCTGTTTGCGCCGAGGTCTGATTTGGTTGTAAACGGCCTGTGATAGATATCCGCTTCGCTTCAAGGTTAGTAGCTTTTCGGACAACTTGCGGGTCAGACGGTCTGTCGGGTCTTTGTTGAGAAGCTGGTACGGTCCGTTCTCGATAAGGGTAAACATCTTAGTGTGATAGGTGTCGGTATCCATGACTACGCTGGCGCGCCCTTTGTCCGCTGGGAGCACCATGATGGACTCGTCTTCTTTTATGCGTTTAACGGCGTCTTGCATTTACTTCGTGTTGAAGTCAGAAACACCTTCAACAGGCATGTTGAAGCTTCTTCCATGTTGCCGTGCGTCTGTTCAGTAATAGATCACAGATGACGTCAAAATGTGGTAAGAACAAAACAAAAAAGTGGCACAGACGCACGGCAACATGGAATCTATTTGTTTTATAACAATAATAAAGTATTCTCGTTTGTCTCACGATGTGGTCACTTGTGATGTAAATCGCGACGTTTCGCTTTGGAACGAAGTAAAGTTTATTGATCGTGATCCTCATTGGTAAACACGCAGGGTCAAAGAAGCGATCCACATAAGACTTCACCCTAACAACATCAACAGGCATAGTGGAATAGAAATTCCGGAAGCATGGACGCGAACGATCAAGAAACACAACAACAGCAGAACCGTACGACAGCGGACCGCCGAAGGAACAACACACCGAAACAGCGAGGATCGAAATGCACCAATCACAGCTGCTGAAAATCAAACAATCACAGCGGAGCATCCTGCTTAAAAGGTGACGCGTAACCAGTCGACCTCATTGCCTGATGAAGACTAGCAGTATGCAGTCGAAACCTTTCGATCTGCATCACAAGTGACCACATCGTGAGACAAACGAGAATACTTTATTATTGTTGTACTTCACCTCGATGAATAACAGCAACCTTTTTTACGATATTTGTTTTATAAAATTTTTATTCGCATAAAAGCTGATGGTGACGTTAATCGTGCGTCTGTCCTCTAAAAGATCACACGCAAGAACCAATCAAAATGCGAGAATAACTCGGGTTATGATATAAAACTAAATACAGCATGTTTCATGATCCGTTCCAGATTTCGTGAAAGGTTGAAGGTTTACTTATCGCAAACTGAGGCATTCGTAGCTGTTTGCATAGTTGAGAACCCTTCAGATATTTGAAAATGACCTGGTGTAGTCTGCCAATGATAACGCATTCTTTTTAGATAAAAATCAAACTCAAATTCAGTCATTGTTTCCTAAGGAGATCAGAAAGCAACTGATCGCAACAGAACTCCCATTTTGTAAGCAATGTATCCACGACTTCTTCACAGTTCTCGTTTGATTTGTCTCTGGGTCTCTGGGAGTGCAAATTTATGTTATTAATTTTTACTTTCTCTGATCTCTACAGTTCTCTTGAGAAGAAAAACCGTTGCTTTGTGTTAGCCAGCTTGGACCGGGAGGACGAGGAGCCATATTATGCGTGGACCTGGAAAGCAGCTAATCACCCGAGTGTTCCTGGGGACGACACTAAGGTCACGGTCTTGAGGTTCGTATATCCTGACTCGAGTTAGTTTGTTTCTAAGTCACCTAAACTGTTTTTGGACAGCGCTTGGTAACAATGGTTTCAGTAGTCATCCACGTTCAACATGATTCCTTTATCATCATCACCATTTTCTAGACCATTTTCGATTCTTTTTTCACCGACAACAACAACGGTACCACTTGCGTTCCAGATTTCACGCATGCATTTAAAGCGATAGTTCATTTTTGCAACCGTGGACGAACTATTTTTTGTTAAATTCATAAGGCTGCGCAGAAAAGGTGGAGGTCCATGATATGCATAGTTTTTTTTACTTGGATTTAGCTCGATTTCATTATTATCCGTACTAACTGAAAGAATTGCCCCCTCTGACGACGTAATCTAGAAAGTGAACGAATTTAATCCTTTATCATCTGTTCGGTTGTCTTATTATTATTTATTTTTGGTTCTAAGCGTTTACTTGCGTTTTCTGTCGGTTACAACTTTAATATTTATTAACTATTTACCGAAATGGAGGTGGTTAGTGAAGAGGTTTGGTAAATATCCACCACCAGTCACCTTCACTTCGGTGAATAGTTATTTTAGTATATACTAAAACAGTGTGATAATATAGCACAAAAAGATGATTTAACTCATTTATTCCTACAACGATTACAATATTTTCTTGCACAAATCCAATGCGAGTTGCTCGGAGGTGAATTGCAAAAAATATCAAAGGATATTTGGAGTTTGAGTAGCCAATTAGAACGCGCCTTCAACGCTATCCACTGTCTTGGTATATGCTAATTATATATTTAACAATTATTCCATGAGCGCGCGTTGGATATGAGATGGTAAATAGCCAACGAGGCGCGTAGCGCCGAGTTGGCTATAACCAGTCTCATGTCCAACAAGCGCGAATGGAATAATTGTTTTATTAAATTCCTTTAGACTCCAAAAGTTTAGAAAGTACGAAATGCGAGCGAAAAAAGCGAGCAAATCCGAGCGAAATCAAAAAAACTTGATGAGAACCGATGCGATGTCGTGTAACAGCTTGTGGTCAGACAGACGCAGGCTTGTCACAAAAACATTTCTTACCTTTTCGCGTACTTCTAAACGTCGGAATTTAACCCGGCTGTCCAGAAAAACTTTTTTTTTTTGCTTTCTTCAGAGAGAAATTTCGCTTTCCGGCGAAAAAACGTTTATCTTGGCAACACTTAGATCAATCATTTACCATATAAGGTCAGACCAAGGTATATGAGCTTTGGTGTTACATCGTTGATTGCACTCATCGCCTGGTTTTAATCTTTTGTTTCCACTGTTGTTTCTGCCTTGATTTTGATTTTCTACTACCGTACAGCAAAATGTTCTCACGATAATTCGGTGAATTTTCTTCTCAAACAAAGTTCATTTCCTTCGATCACTGTCTTGACCAAATAACCGAGATTGAGTGAACCAATCAGAGCACGAGAATTGCATTATCCGAGGTTGAGAATTTAATAAATATATATATATTATATTTACATGTGCTGGCTATTATTAGTTGTTGACCACTGCACTGTTTATTTAGGATGGAGACTGGTACCTGCGGCGCAATCATCCGTCCATACCATGATGCAACGCGGTCTTCAAAAGTCACAATAATCACACAGGTGCGAGGCTCTGTACCCAGTCCTTTGAAAAGCACTTATCTCACAGGCAACCCGAGCAAGTGGCTGAGCTGGCTTAAGAAACATTACGAATCCAAAGCGAAAAACACCGCCAAGAAAGACGATAAAGATGATTCATCTTCGACTTCCTCAGATTCGGGAAAATGAGAACCGCGAAAATGAGTAGTTTGTAATTTAGTTTTGTGTGACCTAAAAACGACCTGATATTTGAAGGGCACTTTGATAGTAAGGAGCACCGACTTAAATTAAACTGTTTTGAAGGAAAACTGCTGTCATTCCTTCTGGATACAAGTTGCTAAGAATTTTAACAAGGTTGTTGATAGCGTGTAAATTTGGCAATTTAATTTTTTGTTTACCTTAGACACATCCCTTTAATTCCTTTTTTCGCCTATAAGGGATTGTTTCTTAAGTTTCGGCATTTGATCTCGAAATGGAATTAGGATTTTGTGATGTCTTCCGCGTGAAAGAAGAGGGAACCAGGAGGAACAAATAAACCCAACAAATCGAAAACATTCACTTGCCGTATATTTTAAGCAAAGTAAATATTTAAATTTATGCGGCTGCTCTGTGGTCTGCGCGGAGCACGATACAAAATTTTCTGACCAGGCAATGTGGTATCTTCTCCATGGAAAGTAATGAATTTTCCGCACGCACTCTGGTTTTCGTGCTGAGGTTTTTCAAAGCAACCAAACTAGTTTAATTTCGCTTTTGCTGGGGAAAGGTGGGACGAGAAGTCGCTAAAAACTAGACGCCTCAGCTTTCAGCTCGTAAATTTCTCGTTTAACCATCTTCCGGCCGCTTCCATGCATGGTTACAGTAAAGGCTGGAAGGTCACCTCATGCGCGGCAGGCCGTAATAGGCTAATACGTGCTCGGAAGAATTACAATTTTTTTTATCAGAATCATTTTTGTTTAATGCTCATACCGCGTGTTGAAAGCTTTTTTCAGAACCAAATAAAACTTACGGAAAATAATCTTGATATAACAACTCACGTACTTTTACTTCGATGAACATTTGTGCAAGGAATTGGTAAATAATCATTAATAAAGCTGTGTTTTTAAATGGTGTAGAATGTCTGCTTACTGTAGTTCTCCTTCTTACAGGGGTATCCAACGAAAATGTTTTCCAAAATGCAAAGTTCACGAGACACTGATTTAACAAGACGTTCGCGAACGAAACCGTCCATTACTTTTGCAAGGGTACATGCTAATGCAATTGGTCTGAGACTCACTTTCAATCGATGTAGGTGGTAACACCTTAGGGTACGGACTGACGAAGGAAGCCTTCAATAAATCCAGGATAAAACCTTTGGATATTGAGGAGCTGAAAATATCTTAAACCACTGGCCTCAATTCTAAGGCGAACTCGTTTAGTATCTTATTAGGGATGAAATCAGGGCCTACTGCTTTACCCGTCTTAACTAATAACAAAGCCTCAAACACTTCTGATTCAGTAACCACAAGTTCTGGCGGAACATCCTGCAGGGGAGGAGCTGAAAGTTCGATAGGAGTAAAATGATCATTCGTGCTTGTGAAAAAGGAGTTCACCTTAATTGCCATGGCCAGGGTATTGGGGCAGCTATCATCTAAAAATTGGTGAGACCTGTCCTGTCGGATGTGGCATGAGACATCTTATTTGTCTCCACCACTTCTTAGAGTCAGTTTGTTCTATGTCACAGATTTTGTGTTGATAAAGTAGTAAATTGTTGCTTTGCTGACCTAATTTCCCTCTGTACTTTATTTCGCAAATGCCTGTAGATGCTTCTTCCCACAAGGTAATACTAACAAGGAGACAATAATTATTATTGTGCATGTCTCAGTGTTACCGTTGCCACATTGAAAACATTCTCCCATCTCACCCTGAAGGAGTGCTAACTGACTGCCTTTCCTCTTGGTCTTCAGGTCAGATGCATCCTTGTAAGTGTGTCATGCTTACCATAATATTAATAAAAAAAACTTACACTAGGGTATGTGGATTGTCCCATGAATTCCCTTGGGTAGTCTTAGCAAATGAGGTGTCTCCTCTTAATCTAGCAATTTAAGAAAAAGCACGCAGCCTAATCACAACTTACCAAAGGGAGTATTTAGTTGACACCCGATGATGGTTTACCTGGCCCGCAAGGATGAAGTAAGCAGTTGCCATATTGACATTGTAAATTAATTGTTGTTTGGCCTAACTGGATTGATTTGGTCTGAAGTGTAGCTTTTAAAAAGCGTCGTTCGGAAAAGTTCTTCAAAAAAAGAAAAAAAACTCAGTTTGGGGTCGTGCTACTTTCGTTCCGGAGAGGGTGTGATTAATCGACCCCTGAGCCATCCGTAGTTAACCCCTTGACGAATTGTAGCTCTGCTATTAGTGATAAGAAGTGGATGGGTTATAGTTAATTCTTTTTTTCCCTTTTCTTCATGTGGTAAGCACACTACCAATAATCCCACGATAGCACAGAACGCATGCGTATTTGTAAAATATGTAAAAAATCCCCATGCTACTTTCGTTCTAGAGAGGGAGAGATTACTCGACCCCTGAGCCAATCATGATTAAAGCCAAGAGGTGAAGCCACAACAGTGAGCCTAACCTAATTTTGTTAGTTTTCAGTTGCGGCGACCAGTCATCCCAGTTTCAAGGAAGTTTCCAAATGAGATCTCTTTACAAAACTGGAATGGCTTCTCATCTTAATAATTGTTAGTGTCTGGATGAACCTTACGAGATTAAATCTCCACTTGACTCAGCACTGAATGAAGAGTAAAGAGATTAAATTAAAGCCAGTTATTGCTTGTTAATCACTTCTATTTTTCTCCAATTCAAACTATAACGACCGGTGGCTCAATAGACCTTTTTACCGATACGGCGGCCATTTTGATTTCTATTGTTTCGAATAGCTATTATGGGATGCCCAGGGGGCAAATCAATATGTATTTGCCCCCTGGGCATCCCATAATAGCTTTTTGAAACAATAGAAATCAAAATGGCTGCCGTATCGGTAAAAAGGTCTATTGGTTGAGCGTCGAACTAGCGAGCGGGAGGTCGTAGGTTCGTATCCCAGCCGGACCAACATTCAGGGTCTTTAAGTAACTGAGGAGAAAGTTTTCCCTTTGTGATGACACCTGCAAATGGTTAGACTTTCTAGTCTTCTCGGATAACCAATTTCCAAGACATGCGGTCGCGCATAAAGAGCGCTGCACAGTCTCACCTTTTGCGAACATGAGAAAACCAATCAGATACACTTTTACTGTTCTTCACGACCCAACGAGAGGAAATCCAAGAAATCTGGAGCTCCTCAGGCATGCGCACAAGAGAACGGTTGTGACTAGATACTCCAAAATAAGGTCAGAAGCTTTCCAAGAAATCAACGATCATTTTCAACTGTGAAACTGGATGGCTTGTTTGAGTCTTCGCTAACATCTACAAGGTAAGCGAAAATGAAATAATAATCTTTGTAATTACTTGATTCTAGCAGAATGACTTTCCCAGGGCCCGAAACGAAGATGTAACTATTCATACATGCATCAGTACCGTTTCCAAAGAGGAAGGTCACTTCACGGGCAGGATAGCAACATTTTTCCCTAATCCTGTAAGTCTGTTTTAGAGTTTGTTTATCGTTTTTATCGCATTCATTCATTCATTCATTCATTCATTCATTCATTCATTACGTTCCATTCATTTGTCAAGGATTGAAGTCAGAACTTGGGACAGTTTTCTCGGCCGGTATTTTCAGTTCGACATTCATTAAAAAGAGATTATATCAATAGAAAATCATCACATACAGTACGGTCATTATAAAATATGCGTGAAAAATTCAACTGGGTCGAGTTCATTTGAAATCAACGATAATTAATACTGAATCAAAACATTAATGTTAAGGCGAGCGTTGAGGTGTTTGATTCCAATACGCGCGACATCCTTTCAGTTTTCTTCCCTAAACACAGGCTATCGATATCGCGATCCTCGTCTCCAGTCTCCAGGGTCTTCGCCAGGAACGCCTGGACTAATGACCCCCCTTTTGGTGACCAGACGAAGACCAAACCGTTTGCTGTTTTTATACTTTTGCCATCCAATCCCGCTTTGTTCCTGCGTTGCAGAAAATCGGAATTCGAAGCCGCCTTTCCACACTCGAAACTGATGTTTTACAGAACTGGCCGGCCAGACCGATTAGTTTGCCAAGAAAATGCATCAATTTTAAGGAACACATGCATGATAATCCCTCGCATTCTTCTGGAAGAGTATACGTCATCCTCGAAGTATGTTAATTTAAAGGCGTTATAGAGTTAATCTTTCCAAATGTCCGGTCTGACCGGCAAGTTCAGTCAAATGGAAAAGTGTCCTAGCGTCGGAGATATATATACTAGCAGTTTCTAATTGCCAGCATTTTGTTACGTAGTAACTGTTACGTTTAAAGCGCGCGATTTTTCAGGAAATAGCTGCGTAAGAAAGAAACAGCTAGCTTCCCCAATCATCACTATCATTTTGAATGGATTATAATTTCAAGAAATTCCAGAATTATCCGGAAATCCTTGCCATCAAAGCGTATTTCTCTTAGATGACCAAAGGAAGGATGAAATGGCTGTTAGTTTAATCGATTACGCATTTATCGGAAATTTTGATAAAGTCAAAGAATGTATCAAAAACGGAGTTGATGTGAATGCCTGTGAAAGTTCGGGTAATTCAGCGCTTTACCATGCTGTCTCCAATAACCGAGAGAAGTGTGTTAAGTTTCTTCTAGATCATGGTGCAGACCCGAATAGGTAAGTCGATAAAAGTTATAACCTTTATCTTTGCAACTCCTTTTAAAGGTCAAAAGTAGAACGAATCTCGCGCTTTCGTTAAAGCTTGTCGTTTCAAACCACGAAGTTATAGTGACAATCGGAAGTATGATTGATGGAATGAGTGAATCTTGGCTGACAAAACAACTTAGAAAGTTGGGTAAGCATTTCCGATAGAATTGTCCCTGAGAGTGACGGCTATGCAATGCCAATTTTGCCCAGCTAGGCCAAAAAAACCTGCACTTATGTTCTTATAAGGTGGGGGGGTTACTTGTTCGCATAACCCCCGAATTACTTTCAAACTTGTTCCCAGCTTTTTCAACCCTAAAATTGTTTTTGTTCCCTTCTTCCCTAAGTTATTTTGACATTGTTCCCCTGTTCCCCAAAACCCCTGGGGGGGGGGGGGGGCCTCCCTTATCTTCCAATGCCTTGGTGATATAGATGGTACTGACCAGAAGATGGGGTGTCTGTTAGCCGGTGCGTGCCTTCCTTGCTTTTCATTTGAATGACAGAACCTATGGTCCTTAGAAGCAACGACCTTGATTAATTTGGGTGTCCATGTAAAAATATGAACGGAACGTAAGTTGAAGAGTTTTTAAGCAAGCAACTGTGGACAATAATCCGCTGCCGGTGTTCGTTGTATCAACTGGCTTGATCTGATCGGTGTTATTACAAGTTGAAAAAGTAAATATTTTGGGCAAGACCCTGATACAACGTAGATTTGATTATGAAATCAAATCTACTCTTTGCATCGGCTCTTGCCCAATGATATTTACTTTTTCGTCATAAACCACTCAATTTCGATGAATGCTTTTTTGTTTAAATTTGTTTACGACCCCTCAATAAAAAGGTTGCTAGCGTTGTTTGTCCAAGGCAAACCTTCTGGATAAGGCTGCCTCGACCTCGAGATTGGGATAGGAATAAATGGGAAACTGAAAACTTAGGAAAAGAAGAAGAGGAAAACAGTAATGCAAAAACATCTCCTCATTTCGAAGATAGTCGCGTTCTCAAAAATAATATACACTTATTATATCTCTCAGATAGTACGCGTGCTGTGATTGGCTAAATTAGCGGGCTGTATTCTACAGTACGGCCTGCTGTATAGCCGGTCCCGCTAAATTTAAAATTTCGATAAAACAATATCTAGCAAGTTTTGTATGTCGTTTCTGTTACATAAACTTGTAAAACTGTTTGCATCTTGCAAGCAACTATTTCAAACAGTCAATAAGATTACGTTTTTCGGATTTTGACACGGCAATCTTTGTGGCAGTTGAACCTTCCGCTTGACTTCGACTAGTTTCTTTGCCCTCGGGCAGGATTGATAAATATCTTACTAACCTCGTTTTCTCGGTTCGTACTGCAAGTTACGGATCCTCGTTTTTTCCCGTTGATTTATGGCCCACGTGCTGCGCGCATGCGCCATAAATCAACGGGAAAAAACTCGGTCCGTGACTTAAAGTAGAGACCGAGAAAACGAGGTTAGTGAGAGGTATTTAATGTCCATAATGTATGGTCCCGAGAGACCAGAAATTTAGGTCGTGTTCTATTGGGATCAACCGTTTTTAGTTGGTTGGGTTGGTTGAGTTTTTTAGTGTTCTATTCGGAAAAAAACCATTTTCGGTTGGTTTGATTGATCAACTTTTTCAACCGGCATCAAACTAGGTTGAAATGGTTGAAAAAGCTTTGGCAGCAACTGCTGTCGTTTACGCGGGCCATTTAAAGTCGGCCGCGGGCTCCTGCCGTGTTGCTTTCGGGCCTCAACTTGTCAACGCTGAGAAGACTGGTAATAACTATTCCCAGGAGTTACCGCGTTTCAACCGAAAACGGTTGGAAAAGTGTTCTAACTGGAAACCTCAACCACTTCAACCGAAACCGGTTGCGGTTGTAACGGTTGATCCCAATAGAACACGAACTTGATGCTTTGTTGTATATTTAGACTTTTCTTTCAACAATCGCAGCAAAAAATCCGGCGCGGGCAACAACTGCGGAATAGCCCTATTCACGGTTAGTTTTTCTCAGCTGCATTACAATGTAATCTAGCATGTATGTGAGGCAATTTCGGGATATTTTGTAGTTTTAGCCTGAAATTGCCTCGCATCTAAGTTAGATTATATCGTAATGCAAATGAAACAACTAACCGTGAAAAGGGCTATTGTATCCTGGTCGGGATTTGATCAGAGGCACGTGAAGTCTAGGCATTGAACAATTACTCTACTAGGGCGCGCTGGATATGAAGTGATAGATAACGCACCGAGTTAGTTATAATCATCTTATATCCAGCAAGCCCAAGTAGAATAATCGTTTTATTAAAAAACTTCAGGATCAACAACTCTTCCAGGTTGATTTTATTTGGTTTTTGTCGGCCATTTTTTCTCAGAACTGCACAAGTGTTTTCAGCTCGCTTTATTACTGACGCGTTCCTTGACTATATTAGCTACAGCAGGTATATGAACTGATAGCCTGTGTCCGGTGAGGCAATGAAAATGCTGGGAATCTGATATCCGTAGTTCAGTTTTTAATAAATAACAACAGACTTTAATTAAGGTCTAGTCCCGACGACGTCGACGAAAAATATAATTTTGCACTATCGTAAATCTCAGCAATTATTTAATCTCGTTCACATTGTAAAATGTGGCCGAAGTATCCTAATAATAAATTAGACACGACACGATTGGTTTTAGAATAAAAATAGAGAATGAAAGATTCACCATTTTCCGCTGTTGTGGTGTTTTCGTCAAAACCTGAAATTTGGTGATGTCATGTCGCTGTTATGCAGAGTGCCACAAAGGAAAGTGCTAAAATGCGCTCCGCACGTTCACGATTATTTTCCATCTTTCAACCCATAATTTTATGATTGTTTTGTAGCGCTTTCGTCACTGTAGCCGTCGTTGTTTCTCACAACAGCACCTTCACAGAGTAGCCACTTGTCAGCAAAATCCATGGCCAGATTTACTTAACGGAAATTGAAAATAACTTTTTTTGTATAATGGCATTAGGAATCTACAAGAAAACCTAAGCTCGAATAGAGGTAACAAACATGCATAGCAAAACTGCGGCTCCGCTTCTGGCAATTGAAACAGGAACTAACTTACACCTTTCCTATATCAATCCGCTCTCTCTGTCTCTCTCTCTCTTGCTTTCTCGCGGTTTTTCCAATGCATCTTTCGCAGAGATTCCGGAGTTTACATTCGTAACTTGTTGTTCCATTGTTGTTTTTGTCTACCTATTGTTTTATTTACATGTATACAGAGTAAACAGAGAAGGTTACACTCCTGTCAATGCAGCGTGTTTAAATAGTCACAGTAGATGCGTAGAACTGCTGGTCAAACATGGAGGCTGTCTTCAGCGCGTGTCTGTATCCCAAAGGGAGAGCGCCATTGAGACCACGGAGAAAATCCAAGACAAAAAAATGATCAAACTTTTGAGCCAGTTGCTGCAGTCAGGAGTCCACCGCAATCATGATCAAATGGTATGTCGAGAATTAATTTTAGTAATATTGTCTTCACAATAAATACATCCTAGATAGGAGAAATTAAGGGGGTTTTTGGAAAGTTGAAAAATTGCCAGATTAAGATACTGCGTTTTGAATGGTCTTGGAGCAAAGCTCTACCGTTACCATGACAACAATTACGTCCTAGCAACCACTCAAATGTAATCAAGGATCGTAGGTGTTAAGGCCCTGGCACACGGCTTCAACATTTGCTTGAACAGCGATGTTAAAACTCTTTGACCCCCCTTTCAACCGTGTTGAAACTCTCAGACATCATCATCAGTTTCACTCGCTTAACTTCCCTACCCAGGAGCCCATGAGTAGGAGCTTGCCTCCCCCATACAAGCCCAATGAGTCAACCTTTGCCCGTATCTTTCTATTTTTAGAACCAACCCTTCATCAGGAGACTCACATTTACATCAATTTACATCAATTCGCACAATTTGTGTACATTGTTTTTGTTATTTTTGTCTTCGTTAGACAATGACTTTATTCTGATTGGCCATTTTAAACAGTGCGTGCAGTGCCGAACAACTCGTGGCGTTCTAAAAATAGAAAGATACGGGCAAAGGTTGACTCAAGGATATAGTGCATATGGAGGCTCCTACTCATGGGCTCCTGCCCTACCACATTTCTCATACTTCTTTCAATAATTATTGTGAGAAATATCTGTTTTTGTATTTTCGTTTTCTATCGTCTAGAAAAAGGAAAAGGAACAATCAACGTTCTCGTCTGGGCAGCAAGGGGTCGTTCCTGAAATAACAACAGACGACTTGAACGTTCCGCCTACGAAGTTCATAGACAACCTGCCTCACATGACCCTTCAGAGGGCATTATGGGACTCCACCCCTGTGACGGTGAAATGTCACAAGGGACAAGAGCGTAGCAAACGTCTTCTGATGAAAGAAGCAAAGTTACTTAGGTACTTCTTATAAGCTAACGTTACTTTAAACACATCCATTTAAAGCAGTTACGGTTAGCTTCTACGTTGTCATCATGCACGAGGTTATGGCAGCCATATTTCAGTTCCAAACTGTTCCTCAATTTAAGGAATTAGGTTCTATTCTTAAAAAAAGCGCAGAGGCGTTTCCTTTGTCTAGGTGAAAAGAACATGGTCCCTAATCACGTGAGCGAAATACAGGAACCAGTAAGGAATACGTCTTTTACGTTTGATCTGGTATTAGAAAAAGGACCTGGGGCCTATTTCTCGAAAGTCCCGAAACTTTACGGGGCCATTTTCGGGTGTCACAATTCCTTTTGTATCTCAAGAACGAAAATGATTCAAGTCGTCAAACTTCACAGTCATTTTGCTTT
Source organism: Montipora capitata (assembly GCA_949126865.1). Taxonomy (NCBI): domain Eukaryota; kingdom Metazoa; phylum Cnidaria; class Anthozoa; order Scleractinia; family Acroporidae; genus Montipora; species Montipora capitata. The sequence continues at coordinate 7,492,635 of OX421447.1, forward strand.
CCCAGACACGGCGTCATATGTGGGTTGAGTTTGTTGGTTCTCTACTCTGCACCGAGAGGTTTTTCTCCGGGTACTACGGTTTTCCCCTCTCCTTAAAAACCAAAATGTGATTTTACAGTGTCCCCGATTAGTGCTCTACAGCGCTAGAAGATTAGATACTTAAAAAAAGTTCCTTTCCTTTCTTTTTTTACCTTGAAAACATGTCAAAAGGTCGGCTTTCCAAAACAAGCGGTTTCCAGTATCACAAATAGCTTTTCGGGCCCGAAAAGTTTTCGGTACTTTCGAGGAAAGGGCCCCTGTTTTAGTAGAATAACGCGCGTTTACTGCTTTACACAAATCTTGGTTGAACCCCAGGAGTGATCAATATGTAAATTCTCCTCACAATTTCAATGAAATGTCATTCAGACAGGTTTTGAGAATGAAGATAATTATCATCTTAAAGTGCTACTATCATCAAAAAATTCACTTGCCTTTTTCCTTCAGATTTTGAAAGCGTGAACTTGCTTGACACCTGAAGGGCAAAATTTTGAGCTACGAATTTTATCCAAAGGCTGTTTTCTTTGAGTGGAAGTCTTGGATTTCACGGTCCCCCATTACTCACGTTCAGGACTAACCGATTGGACCTCAGAGGGTTGGATAGAGGATAAGATGACGCCAAAGACTCACTAGCGTAGAATTGCAGAGTGTAAACGCAGAGTTCTGAAAGTTCGAAACTCCTGTGCTGCATATTAATACAGGCGAGTGCACACGCATTGACACTTTGAAGTCGTCTTATCCTCGATCCAGCAATCTCAAGATTTTAAAGTTATTAATGGCAGACCATTATTTAGGAAATTTTCAGTCAAAATAAACAGGTATCTTTTTAAAATGAAGGCTTAAAGCTTTAGTCACTTAATGTTCAGTTAACATAGTTTTGAAATACAAAGAAAAAGTAGAATTGATTTTTGGTCATAGAAGCACTTGAAGAGGTGTGATCTTGATATAACAGTATTCTCAACCAATTCTGAGCGACAAGGGTGCAAAACTAAAATATTTTCTTGAGGAAGATACTGATGACGAAGAAGCCAAGATCATTATCCATCGTTGCCAATACCTTCCGCGAGAAAACTTTCATAGGTTTACCCACCAATTACTTTAATACTTTGTTGGTTTTCTCGCTATCTTCTCAGTCAATGAGAGGCGAAAGCCAATCAACTTGAGTCTTGTACGTTCGCAACCATGTTCCCCCGCTAA
>OX421447.1:7496367-7506367 GCA_949126865.1 Montipora capitata
CCCGGCTACGTACAGACCATCCTCAACGAGGGTCTCACAAAGCGTAGAGACCGACCAGATCTAGGCACCATACACAAGCATTTGTTGGGAATCAAGAACAAAGGAGAGGATCTCACGTCGGAGGTTTTAGATGGGGCGTTTCCGGATTGGTACGAGTTTCAGTGTGGAGCGGTATACAGCACCGTGCGGAGGGACCGGAGCATTGCTGCCACAAAACCTTGCAGATCGTCAGAAATTCAGGTCATGCTGAGGCGCTCGTCCTCAGTTTGTCAAAAGAATGCAAGACGAAGAAGTTCGTCAATTAAAGAAGGACTGAGAGAACTTCTGAAATTGCCGTACCAAACTCAACATTCACCGCGACCAAGAGAGGTTTCTCGATTCGGTGTAGAGATTGCTGAGAGGCTGGCCTCCCTTCGCAACATTCATCAACATGGCCGAAGGTACAGCCGCTCGAGCTGGGCTAAGGCACATGTTTTAACCAGGACACTGGAGGGAGACATTGAAAGAATTAAAAACGAGGAAGAAAAAGCTCGGAGGACCAGAAAACTTAAACAGCTGCTATCGAGAAGGCGTGAGAGAGCCTTTAGTTTCTTTGACGAGAGGGAGTTCATTAATTTACAAAAGATCTGTTGCAAGTACAAGAAAAAGGATTGGTCTAAGATTGAACATGGTTTGGAAAAATTAAGGAATTCAAATGAGGGATTTAAGAGACAGGTACTTGAAAAGCTAAGAGAGGCAAGGATCGAAGTTATTTGGGAGTCCAGAGGGAGGTATAACCGCACCGAAGACTCCGACACAGACGCTGAATTTTACAGTTTCGTTGATGGGCATTTGATTGGGGAAATACGATTACCGTCTAAGGAAAGCTTATCTCTCGAATATCCAAATTGTCAATGCAAGGGACAGGTAAACAGACAAGGACGAGATAAAAAGGAAGGGCTAGCGGAGGACGTCCGTTCGAGCAGCGACTCTGAAAACGAAACATGGGAGGACGCCAGTTCTGCGAAAAACAGAGAGAGTATCGCCAGTAAAGGAAGACAAATACCCATTTGGCGGACCAAATCGTTCGCCATATCAGACTTTTTGCGAGAGACTGAATCGTCCAGGAAGATACATATGGAAATGGTGGCCAATCGAGCTAGTTCAACGCAAAGTGCATTGCCTCAATGCACGAGAGAAGACAGTAGCAGACGAAAAAGCTTGTCCAAAAACATGAGTAAACCTGCACACAAACACCAAAGAAGGCGTTTTAAATTATGGAGGAGAAAGAAGAATAAAGAACTATCACCGAAAACAGTTGAAGACAACGATAATGAGCCCGGAATGTTATCAGGCGAAAGCAAGCAGCAAAGCCGGGACGTTAAAGATCTAGAATCAGAAACAACGTGAAAAGCAAATTTAACAACTTGCAACAATTACATAACGGAAAGACATTCGCAAGGATTGATCCGTGCCAGAAAATCCTAGGTTAGAAATAAATTATTTTGCGCATGGCTGGTGTGGTGACCAAGCGCGAAAAGACGCAATTGAATCGCTTGTAAAATAAATTATGAAACGATTATAAAGAAATCAGATAGAAATGGAAATAACAGCTCCAGAGAAGTTAAATTGAAACTATAGTTTCCGCTCTGGAGTAATTAGACAGAGGAAAAAATAAAGTTTCTGTCGAACTAAAGGGAAACAATCTTGAAAAAGGAAAGTGAAAAAAACACATTGGTGGTCAAAACAGTTCCTTATGTATGAGCGCGCGCTACGCTATCTTGTTCGAGGCTTTCTTTCTTTCTTTCCAAATACACTACGGGAGGAATTTGAGAGAACTTTAGGGGCAGACAATCAGGATGGCAAGTTTGTTTCTTTATTTGGCTGAATCTTGTAAAATCATAAATAATTCATAAGCAGGTGGCAACCGCCCATATAACATAGTACAGTGCTATATTTGAGTCGCATGCCCCAAGTAAATCTCGATACACAGTCAAAATGTTATCCTAATAGTAAACTACATCTAAGATATTGAATGACCTTTCTTTGATTTCGACACAAAGCAATAATTGATCTAGAATATCACTCCTTCATTTTACAAGTCTGCATGATTCGCGGGGACCGACACCAAAGTAGAATTTCACAGTAGGGACTTTAAGATCTACGACGGCAACGTCGACGAACACTTCGCCCCAAAAAACAACTTCGCTCTATCGTAAGTCTTTGGCGAGTATTCCATCTCCTTCACGTCGAACAATGTGGGCGAAGTGTCCTTAAAATAAATTGGGTTTGAGGGGCTTCGGAGTGAAAATAGAGTATGAAAGGGTCTCATTTGTATAATCCCGTTTGACTTCACGTCGTTAGGGACTTTAAGATCTACTACGGCGACGTCTTTTCAGAATGTAACTTTGCAGGTTTTTTTCATACTTCGTACAATGTGGGCGAATTATCCTAAAATTGAATTTATACGAGCGGTCTCAGAGAAAAGATATCGAATGAAAGGATTCGCACTTGTACGCTCACGTTGTCGTGGAAACCTCAAATTTGATGATTTCACGTTGTTGTTATGCAGAGTAATTAATGAAATGCGTGCCGCACGTGCAGCACGATTCTTTTTCCTCTTTTAACCATTCATTTTATTGTTTTGTGGCGTTGCCGTGCCGTAGCCGTCGTCATCTCTTAAACTCCCTGTTGTTGTGCTGAGTACCGCGAAAAGAAAAAAAAATGATGCTAAAATGCGTGCCGCACGGGCATCACGATTACTGACTGTTCCTCTTTTAGTCAATGATAAATTGGTCGCGGTCACACTTAAAGAGAAACACTACTCTAGGCTAGTGTCTATTCTCTGGTGTTTTGAATCCCTAGGGGAACACGATTTAACACTAGTGTTAAAAACCCCCCAAATGCGACCGCAACCATTATCGTTTTGTGGCGTTCCGCCGCCGTAGCCGTCGTCGTTTCTTTTAACTCCCCACTTACGGCTCGCTACACAAATCTTTCGCTCACACTGGATCAGTACTAACTCATAGCAGATGAAGGACTGAACTACAGTTGTGCGTAAATGGCTAACCTTAAAAATCTATACCGTTGTAAAATAATAACAATATAATGAGCGGTAAATAGTATCAAATGCTCAAATGTTTGAAATTGGAATTAAAAATTAAAAGAATGTGGATTCACAGACTTACTACAGAAAACACCAAAACCTAACGTAATGGCATTTCATTCAATAATAACTTGAAACCGACAATAAGTGAGTTCAACAAGTATATCCTTTCCTAAAAAAACAAATGTATATATATATATAAAGGATATTACATGGCCGCGCGGGGATACGAATTTTACCTCAGAGTGCTGAAAGTATCTCTCACGAGCGAGCGAGCGAAGCGAACGAGTGAGAGATAGTTTAAAATTCGTATCCCCAAGCGGCCATGTAATGTTCTGTTTATTATATAGATATTGATGAAATGTCCAGATTTAAAACAACTGGTTTTATTCATTTTCGAAACACGTATGTTGTGTAACATGAAACAAGATAATGAAAGTTATGAAAAGCAAATCATGATAATGTAAAATTTTGCAATAAAAGTGTTAATGTAGTAGAGAAGAATTATGTTGAAGCACAATGTTCTATTGGCTAATCATGTTTGTTACCATGACGACACCTATATTCTCACATGTGAAAGATAAAAATGACATGTTCACTGCGCGCGGTGAAGATACGATTTTTTAGTAAAAGTATTTCATCAGTATCTATATAATATATATATATATATATATATATATATATATATAATTATGATTAGCTAAAAATAACAGAAGAAAGTATAACAATGACGGTGTATAAAAATGCGATCACAATTAATAAATAAACTTGTACTAAAACAACTATTTGACAGATTTCATTCTAATCTAGGAATAATATATTATTTGAGTATGGAACTGTCTAAACATCCTTAAAATAATTGTCTGCTCAGCTCATCACGCAGGTAAATACAAGAAAGAGCAACACATGCCTTTTTCTATCATTTGACATAGTAATTCTACCCTTCTACGGGCTATTTGTTACGAATATCATCACATGGCTAAAAATGAAATATTCCTGTTCTCCTAACTACCAAAAAATTAAAAAAAAAATGTCACGGTAACAGGGTTGCAAATGTTCAGAGTTTGTACCTGATTACAGAGTTAAGACATAAGCGACTTCTAAAGGTTGTAAAATGGGTCATACAACATCTTTAGTAACTGGTACAAGGTGATTGGGGTACGACCCAAACCGAAAACAACAAACTAAACATCGGAATTGGTATCTTTGGGCGCTTTCCTTTTGTCAGAACTAGCCGGCCAGACCCAATAATTTGCAAAGAAAATGCAACAATTTGAAGGACCACTTGCATGATAATCCCTCGCATTTTTCTCGGGGAGTATATATCATCCTCGACGTGTGTTAATTTGGATGCGTTGTGGAGTTAGTCCTTGGAAATGCCCGGTCTGCCCGGTCAGTTCTGTCAAATGGAAAGCGCCCTTAGACTTGAAAACAACAGAAGCTACAAACAGTAGCAAAGGTAACGTTGACATCAGCTAATCTTGATATTTTCCACCTGAAAGCCCTTCTGAGTACTTAAACAAAGGATCCTTTCCAGTGCTTAGCACATGCGAAGAACGGGTGAATGTTTTTAGACACTTCTTCCCAATAGGCTGCTCAACGGAGCTGCGACAAGACCATGCGAAACATATTTTCTAGCGCATTTACATCGCATTGCTTGGCTGCAACATTTGGTAATTTTCTATGGAATCTTAACATCCACGATATATGAAACAAGACCACTGAGACGTGTGCACTGTGCCCAGTTTTAAATTTTTTACAGACAAGGTGGATGCAAAGTTCGATTCATCAACAGGTTTAACGATTTGACTAACAGTTGATGATAAGAAATAAGAAAGCGAATTTAAAATGTAATTCAGTCACAAAGGATACAAATCAAAGTCCAATTGCTGCTTTAAGACCCCAGATAGGATGAGTTCTGCATTGTGTATTTCTAAAAAACAAAAAACAAAAAAATGCAAAAGTTTAACATTGATTTGGAAAAGTCATAAATTACTCGGGTACAGCAAATGCCACACCTCAGTGTAACTGCAAATAAACATATCTGACACATAATTACCCATCGTTCAGTTTTGAGAAATGGCGGGAACAAATTCTTGTTGTGTTACAACGGGAAATGAAACCAGTCCCCGACTTTCGCTCGTCGACGTGCAAGGATAGGTCAGTTAACAACTTCAACCAGTGTTCAAAGCGGGCGTACAGGAGTTTAGCGGCCACATGCGCTTGAACCAAAATTGCGGTCTGGCCTGTTTTTCCCTAAAAACACAATTCTGCTTACTAGAAAACTTAACCTAAATCGCTGGCGGCGATGAAGTTGTGGCGTGATGCGTCGGATTGTGCACATGTGATCGATTGAACTGCATTGTTCGCGCGCAACTGTCGCGGGTAAAGGCGGACAACTTCCTGCCATGGACAGTGGTTGATTGAGAGGGATTAGCAGATTCCTTCCCGGTAAACCTCATCTTTTCTTTGAGTGACAACAACGGAACACGGAAAGTAACTCTCTTGTCTCAATAATGCTTACCAAATCCCTTCTTTATGAAGTCTGCACACAACTGAACATCCTTTTCACAACTTATGACCAGTAAGACAGGCATTCCCTATGGAGTAAAACCATCGATAACGCGGCATAAAATAAGTACTCGGCGGAGACGTCTTCCTACCTACTGCTCAACCTGTCTCATCAATGTTTTTTTGTGAAACAAGAACTGCATTTTGCGGTTGGTCGTTCGAGTTTAGGACTTCAGACAGTCTTCGCATTCAGATGTAAGTTAACAAAAGATCCCACCATAGAGCCGCGATATTTACCTTGTGTGCTCTCCAAGATTTTTCTCATCTCTTAAAATTTCTCTTAAAATTAAATATAAATGGTGCTTTTATATATCACAAACATTTACACAAGAAATAAGAAATATCTCATAATTAACCTGAATGAAAAGAGCTCAATTGTGTTTTCACCGTCTTTCACTTCTCTGACGGTATTTCAGACAAATTTACCGAAGACCAATTAGCCTTGGACAATTTATCCCCTATCTTGAAATGAGCAGTTCTAAAGCGCTGATTTTAGTGGTCACGTCCAAATCAATGAGTTTCTAATTGACGCCCAAAACTGATTTCACTTATGTTTTCGGTTAGATTTTTCAATGGTTAGCCTTCATGTGTAGTCAGCGACACTCCCAGTCCAAAGAGTGGGCGACTTGTCTGACATTCTCAAAAACCCAGACTGCGGAGTAGGTTAAATGCGAGAATGATTTCTACTGAACTAGGGAATCACCGTTTTCCATCGACCCTGTCACATATTAAAGCAGGGGTCCTATTTACCTTCTCCGTAGTACTGTTTTTCCATTCTATCAGCTGCTGTTGTGATGGTATACTCGCTAATACCTGTGTATCATAAAAAATCAGGTTAGAACGAGGTCGCTGAAAAAGTAAAAACCTTCTAGTAAAACGGTACTAAACTAAGGGTGCAGCCTCTTAAGACTGTTCCGAAACGACATAACATGAAATCATCGGTTCGTCGGTTCTTTTCACAACTATCCCGTGTTCGGAACGAACGGAAGAGAATTTTTTCCAGAACACAGTTTATCCAGACTACAAAGAAAGCAAATTCGTTTGGGATTATTTTGGCGCGAAAATCGTAGTAGGCCCGGCCATCGGTTGCAAAGTCGTATCCAGACTACTCCGAGCATTGGTCCTCAAGAAGCTTCCACAAATGAACCATGCGGTTTAAGGCGTTAGCAGTATTGATAGTTTGCTGTCCACGTTTGCAGCCAAGGCTTCAATCAAAGGCTAAAAGGCTTAAACTGGAGATTTCATTAAGTTTAACAAGCAAACTCGACAAAATGTAAACAATGACGTCAGCAAAGATGCCCTTACTGCCTTGACTTATCTTTGACCTTATGCCCGCTGACCGTTAAGTATAGCCATGCTTGAAAACGGTACACGAGGAGGCCACATATCAATCCTCTTTCATGTCATTTGATTCGATATATATTCTCCTAAAGGCGTACACCACTTGAGCTAAGAGAGATAGGCTTAAGACGTTGTTTACTAGAGTGAACTGAACACTGAAACCAATGAGATTGTGCTATCAGTGAACAAGGAGATTTGTTTTGCTGTACCATCTAAGTGCTGGAAAAACATGAATAAATAAACAAATCATTAAATTTAAAGTGTGGTATCCATTCTTGCCAGATTGACTGACACCAACCTGTCCACCCGCACACAGAATGATTTCCTTCATTGACGATGGACTGGGTTCCACATTTTGAGTCACATACACCGAGATGCCCTGTTTATGTATAGTAACAAAACAAAAAAAAACAGTAAGCGCTTTCCGAGCCAATGACCCAACACGCCGGAGCTTATCCCCTGTTTCCATAACATGAAGCGACAAGGAGTATTTCTACTCCCCCCTGGATGGGATGCTAGTCCATCGCAGGGTTACCCCCAGCATTAAATTCGCCGGATCTTGGGAGTAAAGTGTCTTGCCCAAGAACACAACACAATGTCCCCAGCCAGGACCCGAACCCGGAGCACTCGATCCGGAGTCGAGCACACAAACGATGAGACCACCGCGCCTTCTGTTCATGTATAAAGGAAATAAAACATTGGTATGCTTAAAAGGACTGACTACGAATATTGAAAACCGATTGGGTTCCACTAAACTGAAAAGTAAAGCCTTCCAGATAAATGATCAAGCAATATATGAGACTAAATACGATCAAACTAAATTGAAGAAAATAGTGGCTTTTTAACATGTCAAAACACGGTTTAGAGAGAACAATTGTTTCTCCAACCACGAAATTAGTGGATAAAATACAAGTGGCATGCTTGTAGTTGAGTTTTGTGTTTTTAGTATATTTATACGCTCGTTAAAATTCTTCTTTTCTACATAAAATAATCTCAGTTTTCCTGGCCACTTAAGCTCTTGGTTTTGGCTTTCAGTTCCCAAGTGTCTCTCTTGAGTTGTATGTATGATGTAATAAACAATAAACATGTCAAGATCCCATGCTAAACTCCGAAAATATAGTTTTTGGACAAAAACATTCTCTAGCAAAGATTTGATTTCTTACCAGAAAATTTTGGTGAAAAAATAGAAAGTACTATGTTAATAAAATTACAGTGTACAGCTTTTCGAGATGTATACTTGGTACATACAAAATGGGAGTATACATGCAGTCCAGTCCACATGCAAAAGGTTAAGCTCAAAAGCTTCTCTATATCCAAAAGCTCTTTTATACTTTATAAAACTTGTTTCCAAACGAACAAAAGAACAGCAGATGAGCAATGATTTGGAAAAAATCGAACAAACAAACAAAAAACAAAAAATGACAACAGGTCAATAACCCGCACTTCAAAAACATATACACATTCATTTCATTCGTCCAGTCCTTTCACGGGAACACATAAAGCCAACAAATTGACCTGCTACGACCTGCTCCCAACTGGTTGGTTAGAGCATTGCATTGGTCATGGGTTCGAATCCTGTTGGAGCCACCTGAATATTAGGCCACAGTCCACACGTATCAAAATATTCCCATCCACACGTAGAGTATTCAAATCGAATTTGCCCCACCACACGAATCCGAAATGTAACCGGATTCACTCTAGTACTCAGGACTCCGCAAGCAAACAGAGGTAATAAAGCATGCGCCCTAAATAAATACAAAGCTTAAGCACGCGCGTTTTTAAGACACGAACGGCAACCGGAAGAGAACATTTCGCGTGCCAGGGCAGTGGTGTCTCCCAGATTTTTATACTAATCATCTCTAATGGAGAAAATATACTTAGCAATATAAAAGTGGTTGTGTGGCGACAAGTTAAGAGGGGAAACGGCTGACTTCCGGTTGCCGTCTGCGTCTCAAAAATGCGCGTGCTTAAGCTCCCTAATATTGCCCTCGGCAACCATCTTGAGAATTGATTTCACGGCAAGGAACTAGGCTTCCGGATTTAGCGTCCACATGGTTCCGGATTCATAGCGGATTAAAAGATATCCACCCTGGAGAGCGTATTCAAAAAGTTCCGGATTCGCCCTGGGGCGAAAATCGCCAGATACGTGTGGACAGGGCATAAGAGACAATTCCTCAAATTGACCAGTTTAAAAGAGAGGATCACGTCACTCTTTCGACTTTTGACTCTGCGAGACACGTTTCGACATTCCTATCTAATCGTCAGTTGTAAATGCCGGGGTAATCTACAAGTTTCTTTTTCTGGTTGTAATGCCAGTTACATTGGCATTTTCCAACTCGCGTTCACTGGCCTCCAGATTCCAACTTAAAGGCGGCTGGAACCAGTTACCCACAATTCAGGTGTCTCTTTAGTTTTTCATGAACAAAACTTTGCCGATCTAAGGCTCGTGTTCTGTGCGAATGTTTCTCATGTTATTCCTAAGATTTGAGGTCACTTCTAAGGAAAAATAGCCGGCGAGTTCACGTGCAATAGCCGGCGAATTTCGCCGGCCGCCGGCTGTTATTGAAAAACCTGGCCCTGTGCATAAAATGGGAGAAACGTACGTAACCTTGATCAACTATTAATCATCTAAATTTATCCCACTCCATACAACGCAAGTCGGATCACGCCGTGGATGTTCTATTTATCTTTGTTTTCTTTGTCTGCGCCGTTATAATAATAATAGCCCGGAGAAGAGGGAATAGGGAGAGGGGGAACTCGCATATGAAAGGGGTGGGGGGATGCTCGTTGTCTCGCTTAGGGGTGTAAAAGTTCGGATTTTGGTCTCACTTAGGGTGTGCTAGGGAAAACGCTATCATATGTTGCCGTGAAGGTCTCTTTTTGGGGTCACGCGAAGAATTTGTTTAAAATATGGTCTCTTTCAGTGGTCAATGTCCCCTTCCCCCCTTCCTCTCCGGGAATAATAGCAACAATGTAATCGCTGTAACTTGAAACTCTATCGCC
>OX421447.1:7511367-7531367 GCA_949126865.1 Montipora capitata
GAGTCACCCTTACCAAAGCAAAAGTATGGAAATGGTATGGGGTTGCTTGGGCCATATCCGACCCATATATGGGAATGGCATGGGAAGGTTGGATGATGATATGGAACTGATATGGGGTCATATTTTGTCATATTTTGGGCTATGGGAAGTAAATGGGAAGAAAACATAGCAAACATATTATCAGCCAAACATATTAAGTGCATGTTTGGACATAATCTGAATAATCAAGTGCACTGATGATCTATTTTTCTCACATAATTATGTAAAGCTACCGTATTTACCCGTGTATAAGTCGATCCCGTGTATAAGTCGACCCCCCATTTTTGAGGGCAAAAAAAGCAATTTCTTAATTTCTTTGTTAAATGTTCATGGGATACTAATCTTGTATTCTTCGATTTCTGGAAATGTGTTCAACAGCTGTTGTATATGCGGGCATTTTGTCCTTGAGTTTCGAAAAGGTTCTCAGAAAATCGAACATGTAAACCTCAAACTAACCTGTTTCATTGTTCAAAGTTAAAGGGCTTTAGAGGATAAGCACAACATCACAGAAGCAGGAGTCAATGTTTGAAAATAACTTGCGAATGATGCGAAAATGTGCAAGGTTTAATTGGTCCTTGACTTATAATTTCTCACATGACAAACAAAGCAAAACTCATAAACCAAACAATACGAAGTTTGCAAAAGCATTTAAATCAGCCAGGTTTGTATAAAGAATAAAAAACAATCATTAACAACCAGCATTTTCACGCAAAACAAGTGACAATGCTTGCACACAAACACGAGGTATTGCGCCTGGTTACTAAGCCGTTGAAGGATCGTGTTTCATTTGAAGAAACAGGAATGTCCTTTAGAGCTTTCCGCCTTCGGAAAACGAAAATTTTAAGTGTCTATTTCATATTTGTGCTTGTGAGTATCTTAAACATTTACAGTTGGACAAATCCTTTTTCATTTCAACTGGAATTGCTTACATTCATTTTGAAGTCTTTTGTCATTCACTTTGAAATCTTTTGTCGGCTTTTGTCCACTGCGTTCGTTATGCCCAAGACAAGTTACATTATTATGTTAATTTTCAATAAATTACTTAGCTGGAACTTGGCTCAAAATCTATGACCCGTGTATAAGTCGAGGGCGATTTTTGGAGCTTCTTTTCAGGCCATAAAAGGTCAACTTATACACGGGTAAATACGGTAGTACCTGATGTGATAAAGTGCACCTATATAACCCTCAAAGTATTTCCTTTGCAAAAGTGAAATGTCTAAACATAATTTTACCTTTGCTTCTCTAGATTTTACTTTTAATAGGCCTAATGAGACACGCGAGAGTAACAAAGCTGCAGGCATCCATTTGTCCCATGACTGAGTTAGAGAGAGGTATGGGTCAATTCCTTCAAAGACATCAAGAACTAATATATTTCATTTACGTGGCCAAATAATTAAGTTCATTCAAAACTATAATGCCACTTAGTTTATGACGTCATCGAAGGAATACTGAGGCCCCATTGCCTCACTGCCTCAGCCATGGGACAAGCAATTACCAGCATCTTTCTCTTACATAATCTAACTTAAAAAGTAAAGTCTAGAGAAACAAAGGTTACAATAAATAATTTATGTGATACGATATAAGGTGTACATGTGTAACTTTCGCTTAAGTAAAAATTTTGAGGTCAGGTGTACTTTAAAAGATGAGAACCTCGATCAATGGTTTATTTTTTCACTACTAATTCATGACTGTTGCTGCCCACATCTTAAGGTCACATGAATGTCACGATTTTACAGTCCTCCGACTATTGCTGCTCAGGTGATTGACAGAAGGAAGGAATGAAACCCATGGTTGAAATTGCAGCTGAAGGCCCGTCCACAGGAAAATTCAAAGTGCACTCAGCTTAATCCACCAATCACATAATTTATCACAACCCCCCATGGTTGTAATGTTCTGAAACAGAACATACATGTACAGTACATTCACATTTTGAAAAGAATAAAGTTCCTACATGTAACTGTAGAATAAAGAATAAAGTGAATACTTGTAACAATGTCTCCAAGCCATTTGGCATTTACACAGTGTATTCCCCACTCTCTTGCTTTGCTGTATTTCTCTCCAGAAGGACTGTATATAAGTAAAGAAAAACATTTTGAATTTTTTTGTACAAACAGTACTGATTCCATGATGAATCATGTCCTCTGAAAAAAGATCCTCAACCACATGCATACATGTACAATGTAGTGATACACCGTAATAATTATTAGAAACAGAAACAGAAACAGATAATTTTATCATGTTCATGTTGCCTTTATTGCCACTTTGATTTTAGTGATTCTGGGGTCTAACAAAAAATTTATTGTCTGTGCATATAATTAACTTACTTTGATGCCAAGAGACATAAAAAGAAACCCCACTTTATCATCTATTGATTGAGAACAACACGTACATAATTCTAAAAAAAAAATTGCAGGCACACTCTGTTGAATGCTCAGCAAGTTCAGCATCATTTTTCCAAAACTGCTGCATAGTTCATGTTCATGAACTAAGAAATGTTAAGTAACTTATTTTAAAAGTAACTATCATTAATTTTTTCCATAAAACACTGTGACACCCACAGCAATTTATTTAGTCCCGGCAGTTCCTTTCATCCTATTTATTATTTACAAGCTTTCTTGAGCAAAACAGTTTTTTTAATATGAGAGGTGGTCAGGTGTGTGTTATCAATGTTCAGAAACGTTCAAGTCTAGTGTATGTTGGAAGAAGTTGTACATTCTTCAAGAACTTTTATCATCCTGTTGAAGGAAAACCATAAAACTAGTAGTAGGTGAAGCTAAGTGCCAACGAGACAGTCAATATAATACATAGTTTGCAGATTTGAGAGTACCACTTAATATGGAATCCAATAGTAGTTCTAATTTTTTACTTTGAAGTACTGCATCTCAACTGATCTAAGTTAACAATAACACAATGACTATAGAAATGTAAGTGAAACCCTTGTACACTTTGTATCTCGAATGACAATAATTATTGATGTAATTAAATGTCAATGTATTTGCAATGTTGAAAGCACTGCTGTAATTTTTCAATGGCCATAATTTTAACAGGAACATAAAAGTAATTAAGTTGGATAAAATCAATGCCATGTACATGTACAAAATCGCCAAAAATGTTTACAGCGTGAAACATATCATGGCGAATCAACCTCTCTTGCACATGAAAGTTGTTTCACTTGTAGAGGTTTTGTTTGCAAGAATAGATACAGCCATGATTTATAAATTATGTCAAATAGATCCTTTACCATACAGACAATATTTTGTTGTTTGAAAATTAAATTAAATTGTTCACAACTCACAAAATGAAAAACAAACTGCCAATATAATGGGGCCCGAAGAACACGTACAATGTACGTTGGTTCAGTCTTGAGCTCGTTCACTCAATATAGAACGTGCTGGTTCGAAAAATAAATTATTTAAGAACAATCTTGTGAAAAGCAAGTGTACACAACACAATGGACAGAGGAATTTGCGCCTCGGCTCTATAAGGCTGCCACCTCATCAGCCTCGCGTCTTTGCTTGGCTGACTCATTGGCAATAATAACAATCTTTACTTAAAAATGTGGCCAGCACACCGTACCTTTTACAAATGATGTGAGTGTTGGAACGTGTAAGATAGCCTGTGTATCTTGCCCCTATGATGAATATCATGTTTTTAAGTAAAGTGCGCTCTTTGCCGGCATATCCTGTCACTGTAATGACCTTTCAACAAAAAAGACAATAAAACCAATAAACGTAAAGCAGTTAAATGTAATTTAAAAGAGTTGACAATGGGAGTTCTTGTATAGGTCTGTATGTCCAGTTGGTCAGTGGCTTTGTTAGCTCAGTGCATGTACCATAATTATAAATCTGCGGTTCTGACTTGTGGGGTGTACGTAACCATAGTGTAATGTGGTCGTGAGGCTGGAAAAGCGAGTTTGTGGAGCATTTTCCTCCACCCTTTTTCCATTGTGTAATGGGTGCCTGTCCCCCTAGCTGCATATGGGGGCTCATACCTGTATTGCCAGGATTTCCCAGCCATGGGAGTTGTCTCCATCTAGAAGCTGGCTGCCAATAGTGAAAAATGTCTCAGGCATCCAACCTCCACTTAGTGATGGAGTTGTTAAAACATTAATGGTGATCGCCTCATGATGTACCCGTGGAGACTTTTTAATGATCATTTCAAGTTTCCACGAGTAAGCTTGTCAATTAAATTACTTTAACAACTTTTCATGAATGTAATCCTTTGCCTTGTATACATGTAAATTCAGGCTACAGCAAGTTCTTCTTAATAATGAACACTTAACATTATGTCCTCAGATCATATGGTTTAAAGTTTACAATTGCAAGTTCCTTTTTTTTTCTTGACTATTTTCATGTGTTTTCTTTAATGTTGTTGTGTATACATTTTCTGTTGTTTTCTGTTCATTTTTTTTTGTTGTAAACCCTTTAAACATCCAGTCTAAAACTACGTAGCCCGCCTACAATAGCTATGCTAATTGCGGGCTACTATATTCTCTGTATTAGCTTTTAAAATAAAGTGCGTGTTGTTGTTAATTTTTGTTGGTAAAGGTAATTTCAAAAACCAAAGAAACCTAAGGCCCAAGTTTTTTATCACTCACCATACTTCGACATTGACTGACTTTATCCTTAAATGGAACAGGAAAGTGAAGGGCATTGGATGGGGCAAACATTGTCTTTGCTAATAACACATCATTTAACCAATGTGCTGTTACAATTTTCTTGCCATCAGAAAGTGCCTGGAAGTCATAATCATTTAAATACAACATTTTAATCTAATTGACTTGGACTTAACAATCACACTTACGTCTAGAAATGCAAATAATAAGACGCAAGCCCAATTTTGATATCCAATATGCCCCTTTTAATTTAAGCATTAAAATTTCCTACCTATAGTATTTCTAACAACAAGGTTAGGCTTAACGTTAGCGTTGGAGTGACTTTTGTATGACCTTGAAAAAGTGCTTGCAATTTGTGGTTCACGGACCAATGTTTGGCAAGATTAAAAACAAAGCTTCTCCTTATTCCTGCCTAGGAAACTCCTCTTATGGGCAGCAAACAGTTCAATTGCCCCATCACATTACTGTATTTCAAACAACGTCAAAGAAAGTTCCATGGAGAGATGATATTGTTTGCATCTGCATTTGCAAAGGCAATGAAAATTAGCGCTTTAATTTGTTTGTTTTTGTTCAATAAGCCAATTCAATGTTTTGCATTTTTTGTTTATGTTCTTATGCTGTTTTTACATATGTTTTTCAAGGTCATAGGAAAGTCCTTCGCATCCTATTACTTGCATTTCTCCACAATCAAGTGCTTTGAAATATTTTTGTCACATATAATAATGTAAAGTACCTGAAACACCTGTCAGATTGTTTCCGGACTGTCAGATTGTTTCCGGACTCTAAATTTTTCGTTTATTACACAAGTTTGACCGTCAAAGTTGTGTATTAAACAACTTTGACGGTCAAACTTGTGTAATACACAACTTTGGCGGTCAAACTTGTGTATTACACAACTTTGACCGTCACTTTTGGCGGTCAAAGTTGTGTAATACACAAGTTTGACCGTCAAAGTTGTGTATTACACAAGTTTGACCGTCAAAGTTGTTTAATACACAACTTTGACACATGAGCTCACGGCGACAATTTTTGGACGCCGCCATTGCGAAAAAAAATATTGAGGTGAAAAACAAACTCGCAGTTTGCTCTATCTAACAGAAAATGCTTGTGAAGGACTTTCCTTTGCCTGGTCTATTCGACCCGGCAAGGATAAGGCATTAACTTTTCATTTTTGAGGAGATAATCCGCTCTGAGTCATCCGTCCAGTCGGACTGACTTAGTCATTCCGACGATCCCAGCTTTAAGGCAAGTGCGTAAATTCCTCAAATAACAACGTCAAAAGTGAAAAAAAGGATCAACAACAACTGATTTACGGATGCAACAGAAAACGTGAGCGTCAAAGGATGTCACCTAATTTGCGGAAACTACCTCGTTCCGTGCAAAAAAAGAAAAGAAACGAACAAACAGCGAGTTAACTATCTACATGTAGTTGCTCGCAGGCGAGCGTGAGACAAAACAAAACATGCAAATTTTGAAGTCAACGCTCGACAAAATCATTTTCGTATAAGACCTTTCGTAATGAAAGGGACCATCTAAACAGCAACATTATTTTTAAAATAACTTGTTTTTTATTTGCTGCAGCAAACTACAGCGACACTACATACACTAGGGAGTCGTTGTTCGTTTTCGGTCAGTTCAGACCATCCGTAAAAAATGAAGCTGTCAATCACAGATTTGTTTACAAAGAGAGAGCTCGGAGTTCGTGCAAATCTTTCCAAACTTTTAAGTATGCGATCAAATGAGAAATGTTTTGCTTAAACAAAAAAAAGGCAATTGCTTAAAGAAGTAAGATCATATAATTGAGATAACGGTGTGAAAAAGGTGGTAATTAAAAACGAACGCGGTGAGCAAAGTGAATTCAGTGAATTCGACTTTGAATTCGTCTTTTTGACAGCAGAATTGACGACGAGTGTAAACTTTTGAGTGATAAACATGAAAGGAAAATTTTGGCAAGAAACTTTAGACTCGGTTTGTTTCTGTGTCTTTTTTTTTTTTTTCAATTGAAGGAACATTTACGCTTATTTTAGCTTTACTCTAATACAAGCAATCAGCTCATCCAATTTACTGCGGCTAAAATTTTATTTTTAGTCGCAAGTTAGTCATGGAATATACGCATCAAGGATCGCATAGGCAACATTAAATTTTACTTTTTGGCGTGGATAGAAAAAGGCATAGCGTAGCCAAATAAGTAACGGTCGTATCAATAAAAGAGAGGAGTTTCAGTAAAAAAACGAAGCGAGTTAAGGGCCCATACGCACTAGGCTGAAGAAATTTGTTTGGCTCAACAAAAATTGTCTCCGCTAAATGTTCAATTTGCTAATCGTGGCCGCACTTGAAAACGCTTTCTTTAGGTTGTAAAATATGTATAATTGACACTCCTAACAAAAATCTGAAGTTTGATAAGGCTTGACAAAATTTGGTGAGGAAAAAAATCACTGTGCACACTCGTAGGACGGAAATGATGACAGATTTTTTCGCAAAATAAGCAAACATTTGCCCACTGCGTACGAGCTCAAAACCAGTCGCATCGCAGTATGATCTGGGCGACCAAAGGTCTCTCATGATTTAAAAGCTCCATCGGAGATCAGTTAATGAGCCTTTTACTGAAATTAAAATACAATCGTTCAGTTCAGGCGGACAAAATGCGTTGCAAGAGCCCCAGGTATGATCGTATACCATACGTTAAGAGTTGTCTCACCGCAACAGCCGTTACTTTATTGCCAAACTACCCTAAATGTATTATAGGGCATAAGCACGATAGCTACTGATGGATTCATTCATTTTCTTCAATACTGAGATTTGGGCAGTTTCGATAGTGACTAGACAGGCCGACTTTAGCGCCAAAAACTACGATCTCATTATATATGGCGATGTTTTTACGCGGGAAAAATGTTGATCTTACTTATGCTTCTAGCGGTAAATTAAGGGAAATACCGAAGAAAAAAGGTTTTGCCGGATCCTCTGGATTTGAGGCAATAAAGAGTTGTTTACCTAAAAAGGATCTCACCTCTGACCAGCTTCGCATCATCAGAGGCATCATGCGATACTTGATTTCGATTGCAGCTGTATGAACGACAAACCTCGCCAATTTGACTTGAAGGTTGTTTAGTATGCATCTTTTTTTGGGGAGCTTCTCAAGTTGATCTCATACAAGGATCAACGAGTAAAGCGTTATCACTTTCTTAAGTGGGAAATGAGCTCAAGCCCAGCAAAAACTAGCGAACCAAGCGGGCCTTTGCAAGGAAAACTATTGCCAGATCTTGATTGACAAGTCGGGTAACATCAGCCACGTGATTTGAAGTTTCCGGATATTTTTAGATATTAAGAAGTAAACGCTTGAGGGGGCATAGAAAGTGTTAGAGAGGATGCGACTTTCTGATAACCTCTGAAGTTGCAGACGAGGCAGGCACTCAGGCAGAATGTGTGCACCACCAACTGTCCAAACTGGGTGCAACTGTCAACTTAGAACGCTATATTACGCGCTAAATATTTTTGGCGCACTGAGGATGATAAGATGTAAAAGAATTTTCTCGCGACGAGCTATCCTAAACATAGTTTGAACGAATTCTTTAAATCACCGCGTCCAATTTTGAAAAAGCGCCGGCAAGTTTTTCAAGTTGTAGTCCATTTCAACCTTTGCCATGATATAGTTATTGGTAATAAAATTGCTTTGCTATTAATGCAAAGACTGTTTCTTGTACTTTGAACAAAGCTAAAATACCGTGATAAGCCCCTTAAATGAAATCAACTACTCCCATTTTGTCTGTGCTGTTTCAAGGAAAACTCAGTAGCAGAGGACGTCAAGTAAGGGCAAAGGTATAAGACAATTGTTGGTTATTGACTTTCGGCCATATGGTGGTAGATTTTTCGAAGCAGCGCGCGTTAAGCAATCAAGAAAGTTTTTGATCGCTGACTAAACAAACCTTGTTTTCAGTCACTTTTTAGCAATAGGGACAACAAAGCGACCGATGACACCGATGACAAACAAGCCACAAAAACTGGTCTTTTGTCCCATTTTTCTACTTTTATGTAGCTGTCGGAATTTACCGTTAAGGGTTGTCTCACGTCTCCCCTTTTATTTACTTAACTGTAAATTGCACATGGCATATTTTGAGTTATAATATATATTTTTGAAGCGGTTTGTTTAGTCAGCGATCAAAAACTTTCTTTTCTTGATTGCTTAACGCGCGCTGCTTCGAAAAATCTACCTTGACATTTTCAGTTGATCATCAACTATCATGACCGTTTGAACGGGCCTTAAGGCTCAACTGAAAATGTCAAGGTAGGTGGCTCTTAAAAGAGCAGTGTTTTGTACTTTTTGCATTTTTTGTTTATTTTTTTTTTGTGGCACAGTTAAGTCTAACCACTCAATGGATAAAAATTGTTCGAAATTTATTCCAATCGCTTTGTTTTCTTTCAGGTATAAGTGCAAATATTATACACAGACGCCGCTGCCGAAACAAAATTTCACCACGAGTTTTCTGCCGAAAATACACAAAACAGCAAGATTAATTAAGTTAATTGATCACTATCATGTTTCATGAGATAACAAACAAGGTCAAATTGTGTAGAAAAGTTGCTCTTTCGAAAACTGTCACTGAAAGATAACTTACACAACACAAAAAAAACAACAGAGGAAATCGCTGAAGGTATTCTCGCATTTGCGGAATATAAACGTACGATCGGATTGATTTATTAATTTTGTTGAAGATACTGATCTTCCGAGGTATGCTGAAGGCGAAAATTCTTTCAATTACCAATTTATTTTAGGACAAAAAAACTTGTTATTTGCAAAAAATTCACCAGTTGATCAATATAAAGGCAAATTTGGAAACTAATCAATACCCATTATTACGTTATTACGAAGGCCTTTAATTCTGCGTCCATGAAAACAGGCAATGAGCTCGGGGGTTTTCAAGAATTTTTGACAGGCATACTAAGTTCTAAGTTAACAGTTGCACCCAGTTTGGACGGAAAACCTGTAAAAGTGCCGTGACAGAGCCCTTATATTTTATGTCAAAGTTGGGTGGTGCACACATTCTGTCTGCCTGAGTGCCTGCCTCGTCTGCAACTTCAGAGGTTATCAGAAAGTCGCATCTCCTCTACCACTTTCTATGACGGCTACCATTGAAACACACATTGATCTCTTCTGACTGCGTAAATCTATGACTTAGGCGGTCTAACAACAGAAAGAAAGACATTTCAGTGAGGATTAGGGTACAAATATCTAGAAAATGCTGTAAGAATATATCTGGGTATTTTCATTTTCATTCTCTAAAATCCCTCAAAGACCCTTCTGAACACCCCTCAACACCCCCAAAAAACCAGGCAACTCCAAATTTTCCGCTAACCCTCCCCCTTTCCTCCTCCAAACCAGCTCGGGAATGATAGAAAACAAAAGCATTTCTCAAAGGAATGTCGAAGAATTTTTTTTTTTTAAGCTACAAACTTTTCTTTTTTAAATCAATTACCCCCCCCCGCCTCAAGCGTTTACTTCTTAATATCTAAAATATCCGGAAACTTCAAATCACGTGATTGATGTTACCCGACTGTCAATCAAGATCTGGCAATAGTTTTCCTTGCAAAGGCCTGCTTGGTTCGCTAGTTTTTGCTGGGCTTGAGCTCATTTCCCACTTAAGAAAGTGATAACGCTTTACTCGTTGATCCTTGTATGAGATCAACTTGAGAAGCTCCCCAAAAAAAGATGCATACTAAACAACCTTCAAGTCAAATTGGCGAGGTTTGTCGTTCATACAGCTGCAATCGAAATCAAGTATCGCATGATGCCTCTGATGATGCGAAGCTGGTCAGAGGTGAGATCCTTTTTAGGTAAACAACTCTTTATTGCCTCAAATCCAGAGGATCCGGCAAAACCTTTTTTCTTCGGTATTTCCCTTAATTTACCGCTAGAAGCATAAGTAAGATCAACATTTTTCCCGCGTAAAAACATCGCCATATATAATGAGATCGTAGTTTTTGGCGCTAAAGTCGGCCTGTCTAGTCACTATCGAAACTGCCCAAATCTCAGTATTGAAGAAAATGAATGAATCCATCAGTAGCTATCGTGCTTATGCCCTATAATACATTTAGGGTAGTTTGGCAATAAAGTAACGGCTGTTGCGGTGAGACAACTCTTAACGTATGGTATACGATCATACCTGGGGCTCTTGCAACGCATTTTGTCCGCCTGAACTGAACGATTGTATTTTAATTTCAGTAAAAGGCTCATAAACTGATCTCCGATGGAGCTTTTAAATCATGAGAGACCTTTGGTCGCCCAGATCATACTGCGATGCGACTGGTTTTGAGCTCGTACGCAGTGGGCAAATGTTTGCTTATTTTGCGAAAAAATCTGTCATCATTTCCGTCCTACGAGTGTGCACAGTGATTTTTTTCCTCACCAAATTTTGTCAAGCCTTATCAAACTTCAAATTTTTGTTAGGAGTGTCAATTATACATATTTTACAACCTAAAGAAAGCGTTTTCAAGTGCGATTGAACATTTAGCGGAGACAATTTTTGTTGAGCCAAACAAATTTCTTCAGCCTAGCGCGTATGGGCCCTTAACTCGTCTTCGCTTCGTTTTTTACTGAAACTCCTCTCTTTTATTGATACGACCGTTACTTATTTGGCTACGCTATGTCTTTTTCTATCCACGCCAAAAAGTAAAATTTGACGTTGCCCATGCGATCCTTGATGCGTATATTCCATGACTAACTTGCGACTAAAAATAAAATTTTAGCCGCAGTAAATTGGATGAGCTGACTGCTTGTATTAGAGTAAAGCTAAAATAAGCGTAAATGTTCCTTCAATTGAAAAAAAAAAAAAAAGACAGAAACAAAGCGAGTCTAAAGTTTCTTGCCAAAATTTTCCTTTCATGTTTATCACTCAAAAGTTTACACTCGTCTTCAATTCTGCTGTCAAAAAGACGAATTCAAAGTCGAATTCACTGAATTCACTTTGCTCACCGCGTTCGTTTTTAATTACCACCTTTTTCACACCGTTATCTCAATTATATGATCTTACTTCTTTAAGCAATTGCCTTTTTTTTTTGTTTAAGCAAAACATTTCACATTTGATCGCATACTTAAAAGTTTGGAAAGATTTGCACGAACTCCGAGCTCTCTCTTTGTAAACAAATCTGTGATTGACAGCTTATTTTTTACGGATGGTCTGAACTGACCGAAAACGAACAACGACTCCCTAGTGTATGTAGTGTCGCTGTAGTTTGCTGCAACGAATAAAAAACAAGTTATTTTAAAAATAATGTTGCTGTTTAGATGGTCCCTTTCATTACGAAAGGTCTTATACGAAAATGATTTTGTCGAGCGTTGACTTCAAAATTTGCATGTTTTGTTTTGTCTCACGCTCGCCTTCGAGCGACTACATGTAGATAGCTAACTCGCTGTTTGTTCGTTTCTTTTCTTTTTTTGCACGGAACGAGGTAGTTTTCGCAAATTACGTGACATCCTTTGACACTCACGTTTTCTGTTGCATCCGTACATCAGTTGTTGTTGATCTTTTTTTTTCACTTTTGACGTTGTTATTTGAGGAATTTACGCACTTGCCTTAAAGCTGGGATCGTCGGAATGACTAAGTCACTCCGACTGGACGGATGACTCAGAGCGGATTATCTCCTCAAAAATGAAAAGTTGATGCCTTATCCTTGCCGGGTCGAATAGACCAGGCAAAGGAAAGTCCTGCACAAGCATTTTCTGTTAGATAGAGCAAACTGCGAGTTTGTTTTTCACCTCAATATTTTTTTTCGCAATGGCGGCGTCCAAAAATTGTCGCCGTGAGCTCATGTGTCAAAGTTGTGTATTAAACAACTTTGACGGTCAAACTTGTGTAATACACAACTTTGACGGTCAAACTTGTGTATTACACAACTTTGACCGCCAAAAGTGACGGTCAAAGTTGTGTAATACACAAGTTTGACCGTCAAAGTTGTGTATTACACAAGTTTGACCGTCAAAGTTGTTTAATACACAACTTTGACGGTCAAACTTGTGTAATAAACGAAAAATTTAGAGTCCGGAAACAATCTGACAGTCCGGAAACAATCTGACAGGTGTTCTGATGTGATCAGTATAATAATAATTACACATATCATTATTATCAAATACACAGAAGAACAAAAATCAAAATGACTATAGTTCCCTTTAAAGTGAACAAACATGTATATGTTACCTTTTCTTCTCTAGATTTTACTTTTAATAGGCCTATAAAATTTTACGGTACAAGAGAGTAACAAAGCTGGCATTCATTTGTCCCATGGCTGAGCTAGTGAGAGCTACTGAAACTACAATGCAAAGTAGTTTATGACATCTTACATGTACATACCTTAACTTAAAAAGTAAAATCTAGAGAAACAACTACATACTGTAAGGTAAATAATAATAATTATTATTTTATTAAATTCTCAACCTTGGTTAATGCATTTCTTGTGCTCTGATTGGCTTACTCAATCTCGGTTATCAGCTTATATACCATAGTTTGACCTTATATGGCAATTGATTTCGCTAACCATTGCTAAGTTAAATTTTTTTTTTGCCGAAAGCAAAATTATCTCTGAATAAAGCAAAAAAATCATATTTGTAGAAAGTTTGGATCAATTCACCTTTATCACTCGGCGGCCATCTTGGAGTCCGTGGGGAATAAAGGCTTTGTCTTTGCATTGTCTTTGCCCGTCCAGCCTCACACTGAATGAGAGGTTCGACGGGCAAAATCTTTAGTTTGGACATTGAGTGATATGGGCCAATTCCGACGTTGACAAGTACACGAAATTTTTTTGTGACGAGCCTGCGTCTGTCTGACCACCAGTTATTACACAACATCGCATCTTCATCAATTTTTTTCGATTTCGCTCTGATTTTCTCGCTTTTTCCTTTGTTCAGAAATGAAACTCGAATTTTTATTCTCCACTGGAATTGAAAATTAATAATAGCAATAATTATCATCTGTACTCTTTTGGACTTAAAGAATGACTGATTTTGTTTGTTTGTTTGTTTTGCTCTACACTGCAAGCGAACAAGTGTTTTTTTTCTCTGGTTGCTTTTTCGATGTGCCTCGACAGTGACAAGAAAAGTTTGCCCTTATGTTGCAAACACGTAATGGCAATGAGTTCTCGTAAAATTAAGGAGAAATGTCACTAGCTTGTTGGAGATCTTGTTTGAAGTTTGTTCTTTCTTGGTTGCCGTATTTTGCTCATTCGTGTTCCAAGCCAAGCTGGCGTGTGTCAATGGGAAAAAGTCAAAATGTGAATGATCTCGTTCTCAGAGACAAAGTGGAATAAAGTTTTATGACCTTGAACTGACAAAGTTTCCTAACGACCTGTCACATCACGATCAAGCTAGTTTGTCTGTGATTTTTAATTTTAGATTTTTAATTTTTTCCCTGGCTTTTGACTGTTCACTCTGAAATGGCTTTTTTTCCTTTCCGTTCACTTGCTGATGATTTGTTTGTTTTCTTTTACAACTCGTGCGACTCGAGCAACTCGTGTAGACCCCCACGAAAATATTCAAGGTGAATCACTACAGTGACTGGAAGTATACACTGCAATGTTCTTTGATGGATCAAGACTTCATGAAATAACTCCTGTAAAGAGCTCCATGTAGTGCAAAACCAAACCAAAGAAATTTACATGTCTTATTCCCATTTTGTGCTGTGTTACATGTACGTCTAGTACAATGTAAAGCATAAAGCTTGATTATTGCACATTTTTTAGTATGGAACATTTACTTAATTTTATTTCCAAATATTTTACGCAAAGTCCTGTGTGATATATAACTGCTGTACTTCAGTATCCTAAGTGGATGAGCATGCAATACCACACTATTATAATAAGGTATTTTTTCCAGTACTTAACGAATACAATTTCCAAGGATTTTCTAAAGTCCTTAAGACACAAATAATTGCTACATTCAATGTAAAAATTACATTTCCCCCCTAATGTTTTTACCTGCTGATACATGCTTCCATGCTGGTTCAAGCACAATAAATGCGTACAGCGTTTTCCATAAAATGGGCTGACACTACCACCATGGAGCTCTATCACCTACATGCAAAACACACAGCATCACTTAATTAATGTCTCTGTTCCTTATGTTTGTGTGCTAACTACTAGTTATGATCAAACATTGACTCCAGTTGGCGTTAATGGGGGAGCACTGCCTTGCGTTAGGTTAGCCTGTGCGACTTCCGGCAATTGTGTGACAAAGGAACCTCACTTATCTTCCCAGCACTACGAGCTGAATGCAAAACAGCACGTGCTGGATCGGACAAGAGTATCGGTTAGCAGGCGATATTCAAAAGGCAACGCAGCCAACAAGCTTGGGGGAAGTCGCTGCGCAGACTTAACCGCCACCGATGCATGTGAGGCAATGCATCCCCCAAGCCCAAAGACAAAACCGGACAACATGATGAGAGACTAGACTGGTGAGAAGCGTCCAGAAACGGCCGCCATCCTGGGAGCGACGGACTCTAACGTAGATTGAGGAGTTCTTATGTACAGTTGGTAACAATCCGAGGACCAGTGACCCAAGACTTTTATAAGCCAGTCAGGTAAGCCGGCAGCGGCAGCAACCGAGGCCACGCCGATACGAAAGCTATGGCCTTTTAGGCTCCGATAGGGAAAGCCGGCGACCCTTGTACTATCCCGAAGGAGGTTGGATACCACGCTATGGGTAAGGTAACGACCTGACTGGAAATAAAATAAAGGTCCCGGTTGCGGCCTAGCTAAGAGAAAATATTCTTGCATGGCTACAACGACGCAAAGGGGTGACAAGGTGCGAGCTATAGTGAGAGAATGCCCTTCCCTAGAAATGTCAGTCTTGGACGATTTTAGGTACACTGTCATGCGCTGTGGGTGTGCCAGGTTAGGATGAAAGGTTATGCAATCGGTAGAGAGATCTAAGGATGGGTGAAATTTGAAAACCCCACTGTATGTAAACTCGCTGCAACGGAGAAACGCGAAAAAGGCTATGTTGAAAGCAGCTCAAATCATAGAAAAGTCCCGGGGTCTAAGCCATGCGTGCAGAATGGGACGAATGGCAAGAAGAATCTGCGGTGTCACTGGCAAGCGACAGATGCGCTGGTTGCCCTGGTAGAGAAGGATCCCACGCAGGACCTTACGGAGAAGGAGCTTACCCTTAAGGGGATCATTGTACCCAGTCACTTACATGTAACAAATTGACGTCAGTTTTTTGTGCATCTGTTCTCTTATTAATGATAAACTGTGTCATAACATTGTCACAGTGGCAGCCACAATGTTCATTTTTGAAACGTGAAAGAGTAGCACTGAGATACTATGGTCACAGGAAATAAAAATTATATATCACCTGGAGCTCTATCACCTACATGCAAAAAACACAGCATCACTTACAAGTAAACCATGTCACTTTGATGTGTTAATTTATTTTAAAAGTCCTCCAAGGCAAGAATTACCAGTCCCCAACCCCTGCCACAACACTCATTTCTGAAACGTGAAAAAGGAGCACTGTGGTCACAGCTTTCTCTGTAGATGATGATGATCTAATGATGATGGTTCTCGTGATATGTCAAACGTAACATCATTGACAAAATAACAGTCATTCTTCTTACCTCCATCCATGTATGCAGTACATCATGATCCATGCAATCTTGATAGTCAGATATCATAAAAACACAACCCGTCAAGCAATTTGATCCTAGACCAGAATGAATCAATACATGTACATGAGGTCATTGTTGAGGTGTTCAATGAAGTAGTTGAGAATTAATGTTCATCGGTCTGAGAGTTCCCATCCTAATCTCTAATGACATGATGTCTGCTTACATGTATCTACATGTATGTCCAGATTGATGCAAGCCAGTTTTGATGAAATTATCTAAGATGGAGTGTTCCACTGAGTCTAAGAATTTTGCTACTTTAATATTTCCAACAAGAAGTGTCACAATTAGCATTACACAGTACAATAATAATACAATACAACATAATTATACTTATTAATTAACCACTCCCCATATAGGGGCTTTTCAGGGCCAATGAAACACGTAAAATCAATGAACCGACAGACCAGAACAACAAATTTTATTTACAACTGCTAAGAATCCCAACTGGCTGGTGGCGAACCAGTTGGCTATTTACAAGTGCAGCTGAGAAGTTGAACAAGGGACCACCAACGACAAATTCAACCAGTGGTCAGAATGTGTCTTCAACCTGGGATCCTCCAATCTCAAGGCAAGTGTCCTAAACACAGGACCACACTGCCTCCTCGGCACCTGCCTCCATTATATTTAAGTTTAGGGAAATGTATGCACAAAAAATTAATGTCAGTCTCTCCTTGAGGATCAGCAAAAAAGGTGCTACAAGAGAAGAACTGAATCCTCATGTACATGTGCATTGTACGTCACAGCTGTAGCACCCCACAAAAGACCATACTTGGCCCAAACTCAAAGAAACACTAATTTTGTTCTTCATAGATGGCACATTTTTTTTGGAAGACCATAGTGCAAGAAAAACCTTAGTTAGCTCTGCGTATATACATGTAGCGTACATGTCTTTACAGTTAAGCTGTATCTTCAAACAAGATACCCTCATGAATCGATCAAGAACATGTCTACTGTACTACAAAGACCAAAATAAAGATAATGGAATTCTTATAAAGCAAGCTGATTCTAAACATTAACTGAAATTGTGGGGCACATGATAATTTATACATTATATTGGTTTTATACTTTCATGTCTCGAGATAATTTTTAACAGAGGGCCACAGCATCACCAGAATTGTCACGGTCACACGCTAACTTCTTAAAATAAGGTCTGCTTATATAGTTATAATTAAAAAATAGATTCCACGTTGCCATGCATCTGTTCTGTTATAATAGACTACAAATGACATGAACATGTGTTAAGAACAAAAGAAGTGGCACAAAAGGTGAATGCCAAGTGTGTCACTGATGTTCTTACCACATTTTGACGTCTTCTGTGATCTATTACTGAACGGACACACAGCTACATGTACATATGGAAACTACGTTATGAATTATTATAAATAAATTATTGTTATAAATTACAATAAAGAACTAAAGTCAGCTATGCATCTGACCTCTAATAGATCATAGGTAACAACAACCAATCACTATTATGTAAAGTACTTTAAACATAATTATAAATTTAAAACAGTTTGTTACAAGAAAATAATAGAGGGGTTCAATATGGCCTCAGTGAGTAAAAATTCCCTGTTGGTTTTTGAGTCCTGCAACAAGACAAAATCTTCAACACTAGATTTATTTGCCAACCTTTGTTATCTGTTGCTTCTTCTTGGTCAGTTTCCTTGGAGACAGCCTTTTTTTCTTTGTCATTTGCATGGACTTCGTTATTATTTTCACCAATTTTGACCCCCACAGGGGTCCCATCAGCAACATTCTCTTTATCCTCAAGAGATTTCCTTCTCTCTTTAAATGTGTGTTCAGCAATCTTGGTCGAACTATTTTCAGACACAGCCAAAGTAGAGATACTTGTCGAGACTTTGCTCTCAACTGTGACAGGAGCTAATGGCGAGACAGGACTCAAGAGCGTGGATGGCAGTGTGACCAACATTTTTGATGATGCTGCAACTGGTGTTGATGTTTCTTGCGCAATACTAGCTGACAGGGGAGTGGTTGTAGTTCTATCGTTGTCGTCAGGTGTCAAAAGAGAGCTTGTCTCTGTTTGTGTTTTTGTTTCTGCTATGCAAGGTGCATACTTGGCTTCATCCTGGATTTTATTTTCCTTTATACTATCAATGATCCAACTTGGAGTCACAATCTTGATGATGTCAGGATGCTCCAGAGCACAATCGTATTTAGCCTACATTAACAGATACAACAAAATTAACAACTATAAAAGATATACGCAGGATAAATTTTCCATTGAACCTAAACTTGCACCATATTGTTTATTGTTGTAGATGAAAATTTGTGTTGTAAAATTTTTGGCCTAGCAAATCAATGAAGAGATTCATGAGTAATGACTTAAGCATACTGGAGAAAATGCAAGTGCTCAGGATTAGCCTGTTCACAGGCAGTAGATATAATTGTTGTATGTTGCCATGAAACAAGTATCAGACGCCATATTGGAAGACTACGCGAGATTGGTCTGGGCTGGGTGACAAACAACAGGGTGGTGGTGGGGTGTGGCTCCCAGTTATTCTGACTTCCACCCACTGCCACTTCCACCTAATGCTCAGGTAACAGGTGCCAGTGCTATGTTGAAAGATGGCATTCTTGCAATAATATTGAAGTACCGAAGGTAAATTCTTAACTCTTGGCTTGGTTTTTTCATAAGAATTTTAATGACCAGTAATGACTTGAATATGGGAAGGTCATAGCTCTGTCGCCTGCTCAGGATACAGTATATGGCCAAGTCATTAATTTCTTCGGGGTGCAGGGAGTGGCGTGGTGGTGAGAGCAGTCGCCTCCCACCAATGTGGCCTGAGTTCGATTCCCAGACTCGGCGTTGATTTCAGCCTACAGTGTCCCCAATTAGTGCTCCAGCGCTAGAACGACTAGACACTTAATAAAGTTCCTTTCCTTTCCTTTCTTTTAAATTAGTATCTTCAAAACATCCCTTACTTGAAATTTTACAGTACAACGGGAAAAGGGATAAATTATATCATACATATTACTTTGAATAGATGCCCCCAAAACTTCCTGCAAAGGTAATCAAGCATTACCACTTTTCTGATGCAGTGTATGTGAAGTAATATTGGGCTTGGTAATTTTAATCTGGGCTCGTTATTTAAACCAAGTCTTTATAGGAGCAGTTGTGGCTCAGTTGGCTACCCATACAAAGGCTACCCTTATGTATAAAATCCTCAATGATCTATCTGCCCCCCAACTGAGTAACTCCTTTGTAAAGCTGAATGATACTAACATAAATTACAATCTTAGGAATATCGAGACTGATCTAGCACTTCCAAGGCCATACACAAATTTTTTGAAGCGCAGCTTTAAGTATAGTGGTGCAATGCTCTGGAATAATCTTTCCTATGAGGCAAAGACCGCAAAATTGCTTTCTGATTTCAAACGCAAACTTGCCTCCTCGCCCTCCATGCCTTCTACTGGATCGCACTGATTCTATGTAATATACTTCTATTTTTTATACAAATATATATACTTTATTGTAATGTGTTTACCTACACCCCACCTGGAAACCAGCTTTTGTTGTGTGTGGCTAGCATAGTGAAATAAAGTTGTATTGTATTGTATTGTAGTTGGCTAGTGCGCGGCTTTCGGGGGGGAGGGGGGTGGGGTAAGGCAGTTCGATCTTCGGTGACTTAAACGTCTGTTTCGACTTTCCTCTGATCCGTGTAGCTATAGCTTTA
>OX421447.1:7551367-7571367 GCA_949126865.1 Montipora capitata
CACGTGCGTATTTGCGTATAGGACGCTACGCGCCTGAATTTAGGTCGATTTGAGACGATTCCATGGAGTTTTAGTGTTTCACGACTTTTCCTCTGTATAAATAACTCAACATGATCTCTTCTGTAAATTAACGATTATTGTTAATTCCTAATTTGCTTTGAATTTACTATTATCGTTAATTTAGGACACTGTATCCCAGGGCTTGTGTTAGCAGAGGAAATAAGGAAAATAAGGATCATTTCCCAGATTTCCGTGGAGTGGATTTGAACCCGGAGCTGCAACTCTATAGAAACCGCTCCGGTACGAACGTGATACCGGTAGGTAGGAATTGCCCGGCCTGTGACTGTAAGTGGTGCACGGAATACATTTGCACCCCACACTCCCCACAGGCCCTAATGATTCGCATTTTTTGTAGCTTACTGAAGGGGTGCTTACCATTCTGCCGGACCATCAGGTCGGAGACCAGTGGAACTAATCAAGGAAAAATGGAACGACATTTTTCATTAAAAGTCAATTTCCAACCGGACCGAAGCGTTCCATTTACGTTTCGACCAAAGTTTCGGTTACATCACAATAAAATGCCGTTGGAAACGAGAATTTTTGTAAATGGAACGGCACGTTTCGGTCGGACCAGGGGCCCGTTTCTCGAAAGTCCCGAAAACTTTTCGGGCCCGAAAAGCCATCTGTGAAATTGCCAACCGCTTGTTTTGGAAAGCCGATCTTTTAACATGCTTTCAAGGTACCAAAAAGAAAATTAACTGTGAAATTTGACGAATTAAATGCTCTCCGTTCTTGAATTATAAAAGGAATTGTGACACTCGAAAATGGCCCGTAAAGTTTCGGGACTTTCGAGAAACGGCCCCCAGACCGACCGGTCAAAGAGGACCACCTCCAGAGGTGGTCCCAACTATTCCGGTCGGACCGAACCAAAACGGAGCTTTCCATTTGACTTCAGCCCGAAATTTCCGGAAATTTTGGCTTAATGGAAACCACCTTCTGTGGCCATACTTGGCCTAGGAGTCGACCCCTTCCTTAGCAGGATTTATTTATAGAACGTCTCCCTTGGGACATTCAGCACGCCCACTGTTGTAAAGCCAATCAAAACAAAGCTATCTCAGCGTCAAGGGAAATATGATACTCCTAACTTGGACGGAAAAGTGGATCTATGTCTCAATTTTTTTAACTTTTGGCAAAATGATGGAGCGACTGTTGGAATGAATGGAAGTTTAGACGACTTGTCTATAAGATATTGTTCCCGTTGTTGGTCTTTTCTCTTTTTTGTGCAAGTTTTAAAATGCGTCGACTCGCGCATTTTAATAATGGAAAATGGATGACAGGACGGTTTTAGGGGGAATTCTAAATTTACACTCTAGGACTCAATACATTATGGGCCAAAAAAGCAGACAAATGGGAATAGTAGAGCTGCAGCTAAATCTTGCGGCAAGTCTCGGGATGCTTGTAAAAGAAACTCAATAACAGTAGCGTCTGCGAATCCGACGGCCGGACTGTTGCGGGCAAGATATCGAGGATCTGAAGATAAAATTGTAACAGTTTTCATTAACGTGGCCTTCGATAACAACTTTCCTTGAACAATGGATTGCCGGGATGTGCCCACCCTCGTGCGGTGCTTTGCTCAAAGGCTGTGCTCCTACGACCACTGCATACTTCCCCCAGTAGCCATCATTGCAATCTTTCATTTCGCAATATTCTGTTCTTGAATGGTTTGTGTTGAAATTTGTCAATATCATGAAGTTTTCTTCATCAGTTAAATTTATCTGTATGAGTTATTTCTTAGATATCGATTTTGCTATGAAAATAAGCAATAAGAAATCACTCATATTAATAGCAAAACTCGATTTCTGAGAAATTTTAATGACTCAAACACAATGTCATGACGAATGAATAAATTGAACTGAACCTGGAATGCTTGGTTCGTAGATTTTTCACCTAGTGAATAGAACAGAGAAGTAAACAGATTGCTGGCTACAATTCGCAAAGCCGGGGGGAGATCTATGGCAAAAATGTTGCCTCTCCCAGCCATTCTAAACCAACACAACTTGAATATGTATTTCATCTCTATAGTCGTTAGTTTAGTAGACGTACGTCTACTGTTTTTTGGGTCTGCTAAAGTATCGGTTTTGAGCAGGGGTGCGTAGGAAACGAACCGCCCTCCACCCCACCCCTCCAGAAAAAATTAAAATACCAAACACCGGATAACAAAACAGACCATTCATGTTATTTAAAACGATCGATAAGCTTTCGTCGTGAATTACAGTAGGTCTTCGTTTTCCACACACCCAGGCTGGTATGTGGAAAAATAAAACCAAAAACACCTTCCTTCCCCACCCACCATCACCACCACCCCCACAAGAAAATAATGAAATGACGAACAGAGACATTCCATTTGTTTGCAGTGGCCGGCGAATCATTTCACCGAATTACCGCAGTGTCTTCGTTTTCCACACATCCAGGGGTCTTCGTTTTGCGGGTCTTCGGTCTCGTTCGAGGTGAACCAGTACACAGTGTGGTGTAGTAGAGTAGTAGCCAACGAGAACAGAGTTTGAAACTGAAAATCTAAGCAAATCCAAACTGACACAAACTTGAAATGTTGACAAATCATGAGCGTGACGAGCCCAAAAGCAGCCGAAATGAATGGACTACAAATACGAATGATTGTGGATGACGCTGCATGGATGATTTTGTTGCGCGATTTTAGTAACAATTTTTGCCGGGAAGCCCCTAGACTTAAGAATAATTTCCCCACAATTAATTTTATTAAAGGAGAACATCTCAGTCGAAAACATATTTGTCGGCAAGAGGTGAAAGGGAACAAAAGAAAGGGCCTTATAGCGATTAGACATGAAAACGGCTTTCTCTACGAGAGCCTATCTTTATCTTTAGCCTATCTACGGCTATCTTTTCATTCCAGTGCGAAATCATCAAGCAGAGTTGCATACATCGCCAACTGAATTAGTAGCATTTCACCTAGTTGGCGTTACGTGAAATGAACTTTGTGTGCATCATCATAAATTTGACAGTTGCAGTTTCAAGTCAACTTTCTCTTTTTCGAACTTCCTGTTTGAATTCTAAGAATACACTTGGGGCTTCCCCGTACTCAGTCTTTCAGGGTCTTTCAGTTTTGATCAAGGACCATCTGACAGTTTATCTTCGATTCCCTTGGACAACAATCAGGAAGGAAAAAGAGCTAACTGGTCTTTCAGAGAAGGTTGGCAAGGAAAAGTATTAGTCGCTTGTTTTACCGTATTAATTGATTACAGTTTTGATCTTTCCCTTCTCCATCTTCACCAACGCGAAAATCATGTCATGCATATGCATTCTAGCCGCAAGGGACGTCTGTTACGGAGCAGTTATGAAAAGCCTACGCATGCATAAGTTTCGTTCTTTTGATGTTCACTGAGAGCTTTACCCTGACTTTCAACAAAGGCACTAGAACCAGTCGAGATAAGTCGAAATAAACTTGGATTCAGTCGATACAGGCGATAGCTAGCTATAAGCTAAAAATGAGCACTGAGAGTTAATTAAAGCTCATACAAGTGTTAAATTCTAAATAAAGATAGCCAACGAGAGCTAGAACTTTATTCCATACATATTAAATTCAAAATTCGCCAAATAACTGCTTTGTGACTCTCGCCTAAAAGTGGCTTTTTACTGTTTAGTTTCGGTTTCTTCCTTCCGGCTTTCTTTCGGTTAACATACAAAACTGACTCTGCCTGCAAAATACTTAGGTGATGAAGATCGTTGGAGATATAGCTGTTTCGGCACTAAAAAGCGACCATGTAGACGGACTGTGCGATTTCATCATATTTTGATTTTCTTTGCCTCACGGATGAATTGGAAATATTTTCGAGAGGATCAGTCTTTAAAATACTAAGCGCTTGAGAGGCAAGTCGCTGATCAATGGTTTTTTTGTTACCAAAGGCTAGGAAATATGGCATCCAGAAGAAATACCGCCGACGACATAGCGATTCCTCTTTGCCTTCCCAACAACTGCCGTTGGAATGCGGCTACTGGTAATTACGACAAAACAGGGGAACAACGACGTTCACTTTACGTTGTTGAGCCAGCTCTCCGAAAACTCAGGACTGTGAAAGGTAACTTGATTACAGATATTATATGCTGTAAAAAAATTAAAAGAAATCTATCAGTGCCGGACGGAAAATTAACTTAAAGTTAAGAGTTGGGGGTCTTATGTAAGTAGCAAGATAGTTGATTTCCTTCAGAGGCAAGTAGTTTATGGACTCGTAATTAAAATAAAAAGAAGTGACGCTTCAGGTTTCTGCGTGTGTAAGGCCCGCGCAAACGGCTTCACATGATTTGCTTCACTGACAATCGTTCGATTTTTTTGAACGCTGTTGACCACTGGGGTGGCAAGAGTTTCAACACATTATCAACATTTGATCATGCAACAAAGGTCTCTCAATGGCGTACTATGTCTGTATCCATAGTAACAACCGCGGGTTGAATACCAGACCTCTTGCAAACAATCTCGTGTCCAGAATCCGCTTTTCTTTTGGTCAGCACTAAGACCACAGACTCTGGCCACTTCCAATTTATGCGCAGTCGTAGAGAAGGTTCATTTTTGTAACCGTTGGCAACCAGTGTTGTCTCAAATTTCGGAGCATGCGTAGACGAGCCCGCAGTCCATCATTTGCGGCCAGCCCAGAGTCCATGTTCTTGGTGCTGACCAAAAGAAAAGCGGACTCTGGGGACGAGATTGGGTGGCAAAGGGCTTCAATTTCATTCAACATTCGTAATATAAAATATCAATGCTGAATGGCTGTTTAAGCAACGTTTAACACATTTAAACTCATTCAACATCGCCTTCAACTTCGATTCGACATGTTTACAACACGGTTGAAAGGGAGGGGGGGGGGGGTGGGGGCAAACGGTTGCGAGATTTCTCCGGGTTCTCTGATATTCCCCTGTCAACATAAGGATTTGATATGTGTTGATTTGATTTGATTTCTTCATGAAAAGTTCAAACTTTATTTTTCATTAACTTTCAATATTTAGGTCCAGTATGTGTTGTGTCAATTGCCGGCCCGTACCGAAGGGGAAAGTCATTCATTTTAGGCGAAGCTTTTGACCAGCCAGACGTTTTTCCTTTGGGGCACCACTTCGATCCTGAAACAATGGGAATATGGATGTGGATTGTGCCTCAAAAGTGTCGGGTAATGATGAGGATATTTTTGTCTTTATTCTTGCTTCTGTGACCTTACAATACAAGTAGAATGAAGATAATTTAAAATCCGCTCATGTCAAGTAGAGTTAG
The DNA here is from genome assembly GCA_949126865.1 of Montipora capitata. Classification (NCBI taxonomy): domain Eukaryota; kingdom Metazoa; phylum Cnidaria; class Anthozoa; order Scleractinia; family Acroporidae; genus Montipora; species Montipora capitata. Next base: position 7,556,661 of record OX421447.1, read on the forward strand.
CAGGCCCTCGAGGTTTAAATTTCGTTCAAATGTTTTACTTTTCACTGCCGTCAATCAGTTTTAGCGGAGCTGCCTTGTGGTTGGCTGAATGTCATGCACTCATGCAAAAATTTGATTGACAGTAGTGAAGAATGCCACCGTGGACCAGAATTCAGTAAGAAAATGAAAGGCTCAAAGAATTGAGTAACCGTAGAGTTTTTATTGATAAACGAGCTGCTGTTTGCATTCCAATTCAGCTCACTTAGAGGAGAATAGTGGGATCCCAGTTTTTGGTCATTGTAACGGTGGGGCTTCATAAAGCGAACCAAACACGAGCAACAACAATAAACAAGAGTTTTAATGGCCTCTCCAACCAAAAACACATGGTTGACTGTATCATGTGCCCGGGTGCCACAGGCATACCATGGCAGTCATTACCACCCGTTAAATGTAACAGTACGTGCAGTAGAATTTCAGAAATGTGTTGACTTGCTATGTAGCTTTCCAATGGCCAAGAGTGTACAGTGGTGCTTCTGGATTCCGAAGGAATTGATGCAGTCGTTGGAGAGGGCTTAGACGACCACCAAATCTTCACTCTTACTGTCTTGCTGGCTTCCGTGATGATTTACAATTCCACTGGCGTACCAACGAGACACGATCTTGATGGCTTAGAGTATCCTTTCTTAAGTCGAGGGTGAGAAGTAATGTATTGTCACGAGTTCAAAAAAAGATGAAAGACACTTAAAGTTAATTAAAAAATATGTTTATCATTCAGAAACCTTGGTGTTAATGCTTCGAGATAAGACTTGAGGATAAAAACTTGAAATCAGGCTTCGCATAAAATCCGTGTATGGAGAAGAGTATACAGTTAGAAGCTTACTAAATAGCTCATAGACTGAAGTTATAGTTCGTCATTTTCGTGCAAATCATTTAAGGAGACTCAAACCAGTTTTAACACTTTCAAAAAAGTGAACTATTTGGAAGGATTGAATGTACCCAGTTGTTTCACATAAAGACGAATGTTAATGTACCAAATGAATCACCAATAATGGCTTAACAAGATGCATTCACCAATGTGACGTAATATATTACCATGACAACAAAAAAGCCATCTAGATGCGCCCTATGTTTTGTCTTTAAACGCTTTTATTTGACAAACGAACTCGGTAACCTCAATTTTTTTTGCTGAAAAGTGATTGGTCAGCTAAGATGAAACTCTCTGTAAAGTTCTAAAGAATTCTCTGGAGCGGATATAGAGCCACCTTAAAATTTTCCAATTGTGAACGTGGCTATGAATCTGCTCCAGAGAATTTTTTCTAGCTTTTTAGAGAGTTTTATCTTAGCCTGCTGATCACTTTTCAGCAATGGGGCTCACTTAGTTAGGTTTAATTTTTTGAGATATAATCGTTTAAAGGCGAAATATTGGGCGGCGTTTTTAGATAGCTCTTTTGTTGCCATGGTAAAATTTTTCGTCATATTAACAAGTGTATCTTGTTAAGCAATTATTAATGTTTCATTTGGTATCATAACATTGCCTTAATGTAGTTAATCCGTCAATTAAGACATTCCCTCCAAATTGTTGAAACTGCGAATTTGAGCCACTTAAACATCAGTGTATCCCTCGCATGAAATCATCAAAACTAAATAGGAAAAGAAACTTACTCAGATGGATAAAGGGATTTAGAAACTGTGGTGGTTCGTCGGTGGGGAAATGGGTTTATCAACTGGATTGATATAGTAAATTGACCACCGTAGAGAAATCTGAAAGAGATCGTTTCGTGCGTTAATCTTTAACTTCGTCAGAGCGATTTAGGGAAATATGAGTTGTTAGCGTTTCACATATAGTGAACGATAGAGCTACGTTATTGATGGGGATATAGTAAAGTAGATAACACGAATAAATTAGTTGAAAGAAAAGCGTTCGTTAATTCTGTGGGGAGTGAGGGAGCCGATTTGAAAAATGAATCTTTGTTCGGCCTTTTTTTTCGGCTTTCAATGATGCTCGGATGCAGGGAAAGGCGGCTGGTCACCATGTGTTGGCTAGTGTTTTATTATCAGTTCAAATTTGCTGCCTCACTAATCACGGAATGAACAAACGCTTTTCTTTCAAATAATTTATTCTCCTTATTACCCACGATGCTATATCCCACCAATAGCGTAGCTCCACCTTTCATTGTAAAAACGACAACAACTCATAATTCCCATGCAAATACGTCAGCTTTCAAATTCAGCTCTACGGTGGTCAGTTTACCCTGTCAACCCAGCTGATAAACCCATTTCTGTGTTACTCAGATGGAGGTGAAATAGAAAAGGAAAAGAAAAAGGTTTCAGGCTTCTTAGAAATTAGGGCACCAAATTCGCATGCAGATGTTCTATAAGTTTGGATTCGTCCAATCGCCTCTGACATGACTTTGTCGGTGAGAGTCGCGAACTTTGCCGCGCTTCATGATCACCAACAGGTGAGTCCTTGTATTATTTGAATACACGGTCCCGAAAGCTTCACTCATTTGTTTACTTTAACGAGTTTTTAGTTTTATTGTCAAATTGTCGGAGCGCATTAAACTTCGCTCAAGCAACGACGGAAAGCCGAGCATGGGGGCTCGCCGAAAAGACACTGAGTTCTTCCATAAAACCTTTCCGTACTTCGTGTGGCTTCTCAGAGACGTGACACAAAGCATCCCGCCAGATTGCAAGGACATCAAAGAGTACTTCTTAACGCGGGTAGGACATAATAAGTGCTGTTAGTGACACTCGTCCTTGCAAAGTATGCAAACGTGGATTATAAACTACCCAAGGAAGTACAGCTTGTTTTAAATACTACTTCTAAAGGGGCTGTTTCACAAAAGTTATTCAAACTCAGCCACTGGGAACTGGCAGCCAAATCAAAGCGAAACGTAAAAACAGCGTCTTAAAGCATTGATTGAAAACAGCAAATACAATAAGAGGCAGGGAAGGACAACATTAGAGAAGATTAAAAAGGCTGCAATTAGGATTTTTGAGAACTGTTCAGACTAACTCTTTTTCAAGTTTCACCTCTGTTGAATGAAATAACTTAAACTAGTAGATCACTTCTCCATTAAGTTTATCTTTGTTGTTTGTAACTTAAATTATGTTTGGTCGACAGACTTTTTTTGAAACGAAGCTTTGAGTTGTGTTGTTTGAAGTAATTTCTGTGTTAAACCGGTTAGGTTGCATAGGATGCCTTTTGAGGGCACCCATGAAAAGGGCTATGAACCGGCCCTACCTGTCAAAGAATCACACCCTGTTTTTAAAGACTAGGGGGTTCTATATAGACTACCTTTTATGGCATGACGCGACGCGAAATGATGTGACCTGACATGCATGTCATGCCATGACATGACAAAAAATGACGTGACCTGACAAACCCGACTGACCAGAGTACATTAACTCCCTGATAAGTCTCCTACTCTTCGTTCACCTTCCCGCCCTCTTTTAGCACAACCCACCCATCTCGTCTTCCAGAACTCGCTCGTATGGAGACCGTGCTTGTGAATGCTCTGCACCTTCTCTCTGTGACTCCCTACCTGAACAAATGAGATCATCATCGTCTGCATTTACATTTAAAAGTAACCTTAAGACATTCTTCTTCCGAGGACATTACGACCTATTTTTTTTAAATTTAGTGTTATTTTATCTTAGTAGTAGATACCATAAGTTAGTTTCGTCCTAGTTGCTGTTATAGCGCATTGAGTGTCAGCAGAAGCTCAGAACCTTGAAACATGAACTCTGGTTCAAAACTGGGGTTTTTTGAGTTTAAAAATTTCCTTATTAGGATTCAACGTACCTCGTGCATTTTCCCGCGCGTGCACCTTCGATCTTATATTTGTCCATATTTGGGCATAAAATTGGTGTCCTAAAATCCCCAGCTTTGCTCCAAGGAAAAGAGTTGTAAGTTACACTCTTCAAGTGATAAGTACTTATTTCTTCTTCTTCTTCTTCTTCTTCTTCTTCTTCTTATTATTATTATTATTATTATTATTATTATTATTATTATTATTATTATTATTATTATTACATTGCATGACATGTTATATGACCCACCAATAAATAATCATAGTCACGTAACAGACTGAGTGAAGAAGAAGATTGTCCGCATTCGCCATTGGGGTAAGTTGGTTTCCTTTACTTTGTTCTGTGACCTGCATTTACAGTTATAAATCAAAGCTTTTTTTTTCTATTTCGAACTTTCTTTTAGGTATTTAAAGATCAAAGGCAGTCCGTCGGGGATAACGCTCAGAAAGTTGCTGAGAGCATACTGCGCTTTTTTCCTGGATTTCAAGCATTTAGCCTGCGTCCGCCAAGCGATGATGAAGAATTGCTGAGAAACATGAACAGCAATAAAAGCAGATTGAATCCCCGTTTTCTCAGCGGATTAAAACAATTCAAGCAATTATTGCGCTCAGTATTGATACCAAAATACAGCCCCAATGATGGTGAAATTGTAACAGGTGAAGGTATGTATGAAATTACGTGCCAGTAATGATAGTCATCAGCCTCGTGCCAGCATCGTGCTCGTCATCAGCATCGTGCCAGTCATCAGCCTCTTCTCCAAAGCGAGGTTTGGCGACAAATGCTTCGGTAAGATCTGAAATTCCCTCTCTCCTCACTTGATTTACCGCCTGCTCTCACTTAACCTCTTTGGGTACATAAGGCTTCCCAGCAAGGTCGACCCATCAAGTTGTCTTGTCATTGGCACCCAATACCACCCCTCTCCCACTCCACTAGAATCGTTCTCGCGGATGACCTGGATTATTCCTTGTCAACTGCATTTACATTTACCATTTAAGTTGGTCGCTTTATACACAGCATTTTAGACTGCACTGTATCCGCTCTAATAACTGGAAAGGGCTCAGTTGGTTAAACTTCGGAGGTGGACCAACACTCATGGTTCTAAATAACTGCGAAGAAATAGTTGCCTTCGAGTAACTTCACCCGGAAATGGTTAGATTTTCAGCTGGTCTCGACTTAAGAACTGTAAACCGAAGGCCTCGTCTTACGATCCTTCACTCTGATCGTAAATTTTGTAGAACGATTACACACATTGTATGCAAATTATTGTGGAAGAGTATTTTTGCTCTTTTTTTTTTTTCACAATTTTTGCTCTTGTTTTAGCTGATCGTGTTGTAGCAACAACGTTCCATGCCATAGTTTTATGCTACATGTCTGCTGAACATTTTTTCTTATTGAATGAATGAATGCAATGATATTTGAAATGAATCATATATATATATATTGAAATACGGATACGGAATTCATCAAATGAAGCTATGATCCTCGCAGTTATGAACGCAATTTTAGTAATTGCATAGACTGAGAAGCCTGAAAAATTCAGGACTTCAAAGGGGTTTGAACCCGTGACCTCGCGATACCGGTGTGACGCTCTAACCAACTGAGTTCAGTATGAAGCCACTGTCATTGGGAGCTGGTCATTTTTGGGTTCTAATGTTCCCGCGATGAATGAATCAAATTAAATGATATTATACGAAATGAGTGAAGTTTTCAGGCTCAGGTTCATAACTGTGAAGGAGGCAGTGTCAGTGTGGCCCAGTGGTTAGGGCGCTTTCCTTGAGATCCGGAGATCCCTGGTTCAAGACCCGCTCCGACCACTCGTTGAATTTTATCCTGGTAGTCAGTCCCTGGTTCAAATTCCGAGGTGCACTTGTAAATAGCCAACTGGTTTGCCTCCGTAGCAGTTGTTGTTGTTCTATTCTGTCGTTTCGTTGTGTTTCATTGGCCCTGAAAAGCCCCTATGGGAAGCGGTCAATTAAGTATGTATAGTATTATGAGATCATATCTTCACTTGATTTCATATCCGCTGTTCAATATAGGATTCATTTCATACATCATTACATTCGTTGCTTCATTTATCACGGGAACATTATAAACCACAAATGACCAGCTCCCAACGTCAGTGGCTATGAAGCTATGAAGCTCAGTTGGTTAGAGCGTTGCACCTGTATCGTGAGGCCACGGGTTCAAACCCAGGTAAATTCCTGAGTTTTCAGACATCGCTACGCAATTCAAAGCTTGAACAATCCCATAACGCAATACGTTTTGGGGAGTTCTTTACATGAAAACAATACAAGTTATTTACTCTTAGCACTGTATCATGCTTCCGTGAACTGGATATCCCTTGTTTTTACTTAAAGGACCTTCCAAAACGTATTGGATTATGTGATTGTGCAAAGGGTGAATTGCTAAAATTGCATTCACAACTGCGAGGATCATAGCTTCACTTAAATAATAATCTCATCACTTTTGTCGGGCATATAGTTTTGTCGGGTTTATAGTTTATTTGTGTCCCTCGTAGCATCACTTACACCCTCGCTACGCTCGGGCGCAAATGATGCTACTCAGGCCACAAATAAACTATATGCCCTCCAAAAGTTATGTGATTGTCCTATTCTCATGACAAACTAGGTTAGCGGCTAGGATTGTACTTGTAAACGCGAAAACTACAATGGCTTTGTTCATGATGATGTGCACGCAAATCCGTCAAAGCAGGGGTCTATGACTAGGAACGCACAACTTTAATGTATTTGTGGAGCGGCTTTTTTATAGACAGGGTTATTTTTAGATTGATTTTGCAGCGAAACCAGACCTTTCCAGTTAATCAAAAATCTGGCATGAGAAATTATTACCCATGGGATTGAGAAGGGTCACTCGTGCAAGCCAAATTTCTTTTCAGTACTCTTTTAAAAATAGCTTGATCTATGAAAATGCCGTCACATAGACCTAGTATTGGAGTTGTAGGCTCTCGGTGATGGACTCATGGTCAAAGGTAACCCTGTGTCCATTATACTTTAAATCAGGCCTTGCTGCCTTGGTCCAACTGTATGTTGACGCAATTAATACTCCTGGAGTAATTCCCAATGTCCAGACCGCCTGGGAAACGTTTGTCATGACAAAGTGTTCGGAAGCGTGTCAAGCATCGCTGAAGATTTATGATGCCACGATGAACGCGGAACTGTCAGGTAAATTGCCATGCGATAGCGACTTCATCCGTGTCAAGCATGAATTGGCTCTTCAGAAGGGAGTAGCTCTTTTGGAAAAGGAAACCTTCGGAATTTCCGCTACCACAACAGAAAAGAACCGGAAAAAACTTACGGTAAGGATTAAAAAAAGAACAAAACAGGTCTTAACTTATGCGATGGTGTGAGCTTTCCTAACATTCGTTCCCCGGCCACCGAAAGGTTGAGATTTCTTGATCATTGCAGTAATGAACTATTCTCATTGGTGGTTTTCACGTTACGTCATCGCTTCCATTTTGGTGGATGAAACAAAAGATCTCTCATTAGCTTCTTTTGTTCGTCCACCAGCAAAAATGAACATTGCTGCATTGTTACCTGTCTCTGGAGATTGGTTGCAAACCACCTATACGTTTACCGGAAAATTTTCAGGCTTAGCGAGGAAGGGTCCCGTGGAATTGTTGTCATTTGTCATCGATGTCTCTCTACCAATTGCGACAGTGCTAGCTCTAGCATTTCAGTATTACTGCCCCATATCTAGGTAAAACGCCCTCCTCGATTGACCAATCAGATTTCAGTTATTTGGCCCTCTTATAATTATTATAAACGTCCTCAAGACCTACGACCTGGTCGTCTTCAAGAACGCCACAAAACAAAATTATCTTTGGTTAAAAGAGGAGAAATAATTTTAGCACATATTTTTGCGGTACTCTTCACAACAACGACGTGAAATCACCAAATTTAATGTTTTGACGACCATGCGTCCTCACAATTTTGGATATTTCATTCTCTATTTTTACTCTGAAACCCGTGCTCGTACCGTTTTATTTTTTGGAGACTTCGTCCACATTGTACGAAGGGAACGACATGGAATATTCGCGAAAGACTTACGAAAGTGCGACGTTATAGTTTGAGGTGACGTTCTTCCACGTCGCCATCGTAGATCTTAAAAGGGAGCTTTAGCAACGACGACGGGAACGGCAACGAGAACGTCATGTAAAAACATAAATTCACGTAATTGCGATCACTTCGCGACTATTCCAAGCCTTTTAATAGGACAAAGGTGTTTCAGTCCCTCAGGAATGAAACCGTTACGAGCGGCGCTTAATTTAGGGGAGAAAAATGGTAATTTCACGTTGTTGCTTTGCTGACGACGGCAAAGAAATGGACAAAAATGAAAAATGCACGTGCAGGGCGTGCAAAGCTATTGTTTTTGCCCACTAAATATGCAAATTTGTGACGTTCTCGTTGCCGTCGCCGTTGTCGTTGCTAAAGCTCCCTTTTAAAGTCTCTAAAATGGCCGTAAGACAAATTCATTTTACGTCTTCACCACCCTGACGCAAATTCCTGATACGAAAAACCCAAAGGCATGGCATCACTAGACATTTTACTTTAAAAAAGAAACAAATATCAGAAACAGAAATAAAAGCCAATAGCCCAACTTCGATATATGAAAATATAGCCCTAAACAAAAGGAATTATCTCGAGGCTCTGGGGAATAAACTGATACAAATCCTTATATTTATTCTCCAGAGCCTCGAGATGATGCCTTTTGTTTAGGACTGAATTTTAATATATCGAAATTGGGCTATTGAATCCCTGTTTTCTCAGCGGATTAAGACAATTCAATCAATTGTTGCACTCAGTATTGAAGCCATGAAGCCAAAGTACAGTCCCAATGATGGTAAAATTGTTACTGGTTAAGGTATATGAAATAACGTGTCGTAAACATAATAATATCAGGAACTTGACAAATCTTTTGTCCCAAAGCGCTATCAAGCGTTAGAAGGTTAGTACAAAGCGTTAGAAGGACTTCAAAGCCGTTAGCAATCCGTAAACTATCCGTTAGTTTTCTAACGTTTAACGGATGATCGTTAGTGTACTTTTTCCCATGAAGGGTCACAAATGGTTTTCTTTTGATCCTGTGCAGCAGTCCATCGGTAGAAGTCTTCCTCCCAATTGAATAGACCTTTTTACAGTTGTAGCTAAGTTACCTGGCCTAAGAATGGAAGCGAGGCTGCCGGTGACCCTGTTTTGATACAAACCTTCGTGGTTTTGTAATGTTAATACGGACTAATTAGAATTACAACAACACAATTTACATGATAAAAGCAGTTGTGGCTGTATCAATGCAAGGTCACCGGCAGCCTCGCAGCCATTCATAGGCTTGGTCGCTGAGCAAACAACTGTAAATTGGCCTATTCTTAATCGGGCGTTTTGACAGACATAGTTATTTTTAGAAACACTTTTCCGGGAAACAGCGTTTCCCAGCTGGTTGCATTAAGCTAATCAGTGCTGTAGTTGTGACTGAAACATGGCGGACAGACGGGTAGAAAATCTCAAATTCCGACAGAGGTAGAAAGCAGATGGATCCCTCAGCTCTAGTGGCTTGTTCTCATGACAAAATACGTGATGCCAATTTCTACCTTCCATCTTCCTTCAAAGAGCTTGAGGTTGTTGTTTTGCTTCACTTTCCAGATTCTTTTTTAGCCGTACCGGCACGTCGTTTCTTCGAACGGAAATCCTTCGAAGTAGTCGCTTCTTTGTGCCCATAACTTTCTTCGCTATTTTCTAACTCGCTAGCTCTCATTCTTGATTACCCTCATAGTCGTCACCTAAATACAATTTATCGGTACCTCCTTCACTATTTTCTACCTCTGAGTTTGAGCTTTCCGATTTTCCTGATTCCCGTCTGTCCGCCATGTTTCAGCTAGAGCTAATTTATGCAAAATTGTAAATGCGTATTCTACAGTACTGAGCCCGGTTGTTCGAAAGCTGATTACCTTAATCTAGGATTAGCGTAAACTTTTGTTTCATGTTTTCAACTTTTTCGTGAAAGCTTCTTTCATTATTTTTGTTTTTCAAGGGTGACTTCTTCTAATATAAAGTTTTGCCGAATATCAGCGCTGAACAGCATTTGAGAGTAGAGAAATTAACTCTTTCGTTAATTTTAAATCTGGGATTAGGGTTAATCGGCTTTTGAACAACCGGGCCCTGATTCACTAACCGTAACCAAGCAAACGCTGTTTCCCGGGAAAAGTATTTCCAAAAATAACTAGGTCAATACTCCTGATCCAAAAGGTAAAAGGGGACTTAGGGAGAAGAAAGCTCCTAGTGTAGGGCTCCTGTCCTGTGCTGTTGCAAATCATTTTTTCTTTTAAATTCTACTTTAGGGATCTTTTGATGAAAAATTAGGGTGGTGGCAGCTTGAAAATGGAAAATTAACCCGTGCAGCCTGCGACTCTCTTCTGAAGAAGTTAAAAAAGGAACACTTGGATCCAGTGCTTGCTCGGCTCGGAAAGGAAGGTGCCAAGATGTCATTTGATGATATCCAACAGGGATACAAAAGGATCGAGCAAGACTTCAAAGCCAGTGCCAAAGGAGCCAAAGACGTCTGTGCTGAGGTTTTCTATGAATTTCATCCGGTAAAAAGATTTTTTTCTTGTGCTGATCGTGGACCCCATTTAAACCCGTTGAAATTCATTATTTAATGCAGAAATGTGTCATATACAATCAGCTATACTCGATCAATTAAGAAAAACTAGTAATTACCATGAGTAAGTGGAATGCTGCCGAGATGTAGCAAAACGGATCAAATGCCATGCGCAACATCGCTGCCCTTGATACCGTGGGCACAACGCAGATATCCAGAAATCCGCCCATCTCAAATGAACACGATTAGAAGGGATGCCGCGGTTACATGGCAGCAATAGCTCGAGTTTCAATCGAGTGTCGTAAAACCAAAACCAAAGTAATTACTTTGGCCAATCAAAAAGGACGGAGACAATCCAGTAAACCAATCATATCAAAACTCGAAGTAACTACACGTAGCCTACACAAAGCGCGGGAAAATGTGCACGCACGAGCCACGATTGGTTTTGGTTTCACTCCTGATTGTTTGACAAAATGGCGCGAGAACTTTCAACCAATCATTGAGTGAAGTAATGCAAAACCAAGCAATTCGCCAATTTCTTTGGATACTCAATTGAAAACCACGGACCGGTGGCTCAGTTGGTTGAGCACCGGGCTGCCATGCGGGAGGTCGTGAGTTCGACTCCGGCCGGACCAACACTCAGGGTCTTTAAATAACTGAAGAGAAAGTGCTGCCTTTGTCTCACAAATAACTACCATGTTCATTAGTTCCCTGTGGGACGTTAAAGAACCCACACACTATTCGAGAAGAGTCGGTAGCCTCGCAGCTCTTACAAGGTCTCACCTGATTGGAGACCACCCTAACCCTTAACAAAAGAACAAATAACAGAAACAATGGACCCTAGGCCTAAAACAAAAGGGTTTAGGTTGAGGGTCAGGTGAGACCTTGTAAGAGCTGCGAGGTGACCCAGAAGAGTAGGGGATGAAGTTCCCGGCGTTGTGACTGTCCTCTGTGTGTATATGGATGGGTGGGTATAGCAGGTCCACATCAGCTGAATAGCTGCCAAAACTTCAACCTGCTTAAACAAATAAATAACAAACAAACAAGTGTCGGTTGCGCGCTCCTAATCCACCCTTGCCTCCCTTTTTTTATCGGCCTTTTTTATACTTTTTATGAAAGCTACTGATGGAAGAGATGAAGCAATATTTCGGAGTTCTGCAGCAACTGAAAGACTTCGACGAGAAAAAGAGTTTGGAAATGGCAGCTCGAGCTTATCAAGAGCAAGAAATGAAGAAGCTTGAGGTGAGAGCAATAGCATCGCGCATGCTCTGCAGCTATGCGAAACCCGTTGGAGGGGGGAGATTTAAAAAAATGTCATTTTGCTCTTTAATTTAATCGGTGACTGCTTTCTTGGAAGAAAGAAATTAAAAGAATATCTATCGCAATTTTGATGAGTAAAATGCACTAAGCTAGTAAGTTCTAAATCCCTCTTATCCACTTTGATTTTACAAAATGACTGCAGGTGGCAAATTAATGCACCAATAATTGGAGATGGGATTGTGAAAACTAATTTTCTTGAAAAAAGCTTCGCGCTATGCCTAACTTTGGGCTAGGAAATGGTCACTTGTCCCTGTACTGCCTCTTTCATTTCGCTCGCACGAGATTACTCACAACACTCCTCAGATTTGCGGGAACACAAATCCCCTTCTCTACCTCCCCACCCTACTCCAATTTTGATTTCGGAAACTGACACTCCCCAAAAAATAAAAGTGGGAAAGAGGGCAAGGTGCGTTTTTACGACACTCGTTAAGTGATTCAACTGAAGTTGTGCGGTATTGGAGCTCCCTCTAGTCTCATGTAGCCCTGCGGTTCCGAGCTCATCCGAGCTCCGTAGTAATCGTATGGTCGTAGCTTCGACTTTTTCGGGAACAATCAGTTTTCTTCCTAATATACTCAAGTCACGATTGGTGATTATTTGTCTTGATTCATAAACTTTATTTTTAGAAATTCTGCTTTTTGTTTTCAGGAACAACACGCTCGACTTGAACAAGAAAATCGTGAACGTCAAAAGGATGTAAGGCCACTTAATACTTGTTTTTAAACATAAAAATCATAGATTAATAGAACTGAAACTACCCGTGAAAAATGAGCCGATTGGTGGCGCGAAAAATGCACTAAGCCCTTCTTTTCAAAGAGCCAGAAGTGGTCTTCTTTCAAAAGGGACAGTCTAGTTTAGTGGTCTTTAATGGGGCACTTGATATCAAAACGTTTATCTTTTTGTCAAAAGAAATTTCGTAAATGCTTTGGTTCATTGCATCCAACACTTTGCTTAGTTATTGGCTTAAATTCTCAGCCAATCAAAGGCAATTGTTTCTATCCCGCAAGTGGCCTGGTTTCCCGCGCTTTGCTCCTGCAGAAAGCCGGCAGAATGTATATTTCTTTTTGGCATGGGTATAAAAATTGGCTCCTTTTATTAGTTTACTCGGCGTCAGTCACGTTTGGCCCACGAAAGAATTTAGGTCTTGGTTCAAAGACACAAAGTAGAATAACCATGAATGAAAACTAGCACTCCTTAGGAGCTAATAAAGTGGTCTTCTAATAGATGGAAAAGCAACAAAGCAAATTCGAAGAGGAATGGAAAAGACTCCAAAAGCAAAGGGCAGAAGATGCTAAGGTTCAGCAAGAACAAATGGAAAATATGATAAAGGCTAGCATGCAGAGAGCTGAACAAGACCGCAAAGAGTTTATAAGAGAAAACCAAGGACTGAATGCACGCCTCGAGGAAATGAAGAGGTTAAATCAAGAAAGGCAGATGGAGATTGCCAGGTTGAATCAACAGATTCATCAAAACATGAGCCAACAGCAGGAAGCGAGAAAACCAGGGTTCTTTGATAAAGCGCTCCAGATGGTGACTGGAGTGAGTTCGCTCATTGCAGCGGGCGCAGGATTGGCCGCGGCAGTACCAAAATGTAATGTTATGTAAATTAGTCGGCGAAACTTGGATTTTAACTTTGCGAAGCATAATTGATATGATATGCTGTGACCTAACAGTAATTTAGGTTGACCAATAAATTCAAAATTTCAGTTAATTGTTGACAGTACTTAGTAAATGTTTTAGCAGCCTTGATGAATATTCCTCAGTATACAATACTTTTCCCACTCGTAAAAAATGAAACAGGCGCTAAGGGTAGATTGTTCTGCTCTCCTCCATCCAGGAGTTTCTTTTTTAATAGCTGTAGCAATGTAACATAGTGTTTTGTCAAAAGATGGCTTGATAGCTCAATGTAAAGAGCAATTCATTGTTTACGGGGAATCACACAGTCCTGGGTTGAAATCCCTTTCAAGTATGTGGAAGTTTTTCAAGTTTCTTTTAAATTGGTTATGATGATTAATAGTTGATTTTATTAGGCTATTGCTGTTGATTGTATTAGGTTATCGCTGTAACATGGTGGGTCGTCGAAAGAAATGACATCATCAGAGGTTATCGTCTCAGTTGGATTTTGCTCTGTTCTCCAAAAATTCATATTTTAAAGAAGGTACGGAAATGCAAGAATCGTATCAGGGTGAGGCTTATCGGTCTAAGCACTTTGTACGCCTTTTAATTTCGCTACTGTCGATGGTTATTTAACGATGTGCTTTTATCGTTCACTAGCTTATTTAAAAAGGAAAAAAAAAGTCATTTCCGCAACATGAAGTGGACAACTCGTGTGGAATAACGGTACGTCCCGGAGAGTTGTGAACGAGACTTTAAATGAGTCTTCACTTGCAAAAGACACATTTTATTTATTCAGGAAGGGAGGGCTTTATAGAAAATAGCTGTGCCCGAGGTCTTGAGTACGGCCCGAGGCTGAAGGCTGAGGGCCCTACTCAAGACAAAGGGCATGCATGTTTTTTCCCATACGGACCGACTAAGATCGGTAAATGTCCGCAAGGTGTCGTTTATTTTAAAGCCGTCGTTTCGTTGGAGGTTCTTCCTCTGGATAGTAAAATTCACTTTCATTGTATACACTCTCGTCTGAATCCATTTTCGTCACTTTATCTTTATATTTTCCTTACTTATTTGTCTTCTTGAGAAGTTGTTTGCGACTAGTTGCCTTTGAAGTGAATTAAGCTATGAGCCTTGAAGTTATGAAAACATTTTTTTTTTAGCAATTGCGTAAAGAAACCTGAAAAATTCAGGACTTCAACGGGGTGTGAACCCGTGACCTCGCGATACCGGTACGATGCTCTTGCACACCGGTGCTCTTGCGATACCTGCGATACCTTTGCGATGCTCTTGCGTTCATAACTTCGAGGGTCATACTTTATTTCATATCCGCAGTTCAACATATGATTTATTTCATATATCATTTCATAGTTACCTTTG
>OX421447.1:7586367-7611367 GCA_949126865.1 Montipora capitata
ATCAAATGAAACCATGTTGTCTCGCAGTGATGAGCGCAAATTTCTATTGCATCGAGAAGCCTGAAAAATTTTTCAGGACTTCGACAGGATTTGAACCTGCGACCTTGCGATACCGGTGCGATGCTCTAACCAACTGAGCTATGAAGCCACTGATGTTGGGAGCTGGTCACTTCTGAGTTCACAACTTCCCGTGATAAGTAATTATGAGTGAAAGATATATACTGAGCTATGAAGCCACTGACGTTGGGAGCTGGTCACTTCTGAGTTCACAACTTCCTGTGATAAGTAATTATGAGTGAAAGATATATATGAAATACATCATATATTGCACTGCGGGTATGAAATCAAATGAAACCATGTTGTCTCGCAGTGATGAGCGCAAACAATTTTTCAGGCTTCTCGACGCAATAGAAATTTGCGCTCATCACTGCGAGACAACATGGTTTCATTTGATTTCATACCCGCAGTGCAATATATGATGTATTTCATATATATCTTTCACTCATAATTACTTATCACGGGAAGTTGTGAACTCAGAAGTGACCAGCTCCCAACGTCACTGGCTTCATAGCTCAGTTGGTTAGAGCATCGCACCGGTATCGCGAGGTCGCAGGTTCAAATCCCGTTGAAGTCCTGAAAAATTTTTCAGGCTTCTCGACGCAATAGAAATTTGCGCTCATCACTGTGAGACAACATGGTTTCATTTGAAGTATAATGACTGTGTCTACATGTAGATCTTATGATTTATGGTTGTTTTAACCTTTAAATTATACTGATTCAAAACAAGGAAATAGAAACAAAAATCCAAGTGCAAAGGTAGGCACTGATTATAAGCAGATAATATTAGAGTTGATGCCTTAATGTCCTCAGAAATGAAAATTTGAGAATTTGAACGTTTCACTCTTTAAGTCCCAAATTTGACAGGCAAGAACAATAATTTGGCTTACTTGCTATAGCCCTGTTAAAAATAGGTAAATCTTTAAAAAGATTACCTAAGGTGTAGATCGAAAGAGTGCTTGTTGCAAATTATATGATTGGCAAAAGAGTCCTTCAAATCTCTCTAAATGCTATAGCTGTACATGTATCACTTTCACTTTAATAATAATGCCTGAGAAAATGATTAAATTGATCTTTTCAACTAAAGCCAACTTTTTAGGAATATGCTTTTTGCACTTTGTAATTATAATAGAAATGATCTGATTTAGAGGGATCATGGCTTGCATCATAAAATATATCAAATGTGACCATCCACGGGAAAACCAACAAAAAGGTGATGACACGGGCACGCGTGCATGACACGGCACGCTGAGCGTGACATACAACGCGGCATATGCGCATATTTAATGAGTAGCATAATAGATGTCACGGTGGCTTTTGTTGTGCGCACTGAGACACTCCAAACCTTTTGTTTAGCATGGCGTGTTGCGTGTCAGATGCGTGCCAAAACAGGCACCGTAAAATTGCAAAAGTAATGCAAACGAAATTCGTCGAAAATCGCCCTTTGTTCTCGCGAATTTTCCACGAAAAGTCATCTAATTTTCGAACGATTTTTCGTAGGGTTTGAAGCGAAAAATTCACGATCTTTCTCGAAAATTCGAGATAACAAGATTCGAAGCAGCGAATTTTTGTGACATGAATCGGCGGGCGCCATCAACAACATCGCTGAACAAGCGTATGTACGCGTATAAAAATAAACGTGTTAGGGTTAGCGTAAATAAAGTCGTATCGAAAATAGGTTCAATGATCCGACAGCTTAATCGGCTATTTCCAACGGAAAAAAAAAAAGATTGCCTCACACAACAAAAACTGCGATTGCTTCACAAGTATTTTGTTTTAGCAACTTTGATTTTGTAGTCGGCTTATCGATCGGTGAAACTGGGCGAATTCTGTTAACGTGACAATGTTTACCGAAGCCCGCTTTTCCAAAACAAACAACGCAGAAGTGAGACAGCGTTTGTACACAGTTATTTTACTTTATGAAACACTACATTTCGCTTTGGAATCAAAACTCAAAAGCTCTCAAACTTCTTTTGCGTGGTTTTAGCCAGAGCAGTGCATGTCTCAGTCCGTAACTTTCAGTCCATTCCAGAGGTCAGTCGTACAAAACTGCGAACAAGAGTTTGTTGTAGAGCTTACACATTGTGAAATGACGGCAGAAAAGAATCATCGCGGCAAATTCGAACTTGGCAAATTTTTGTCCAGAAAATACGTGGGAATGTTCGAGAAGAGCAAATAAAGAGCGAAATTTTGCTCAATTTTTTGAGGTCATTTGTTTTGAAAGAGTAAGAGACACCAGAAGAAAGTCTTCACTGATTCTTTGATAGGACAGGAAAAGGTCCTTTATTTAATTTATAGCACAGAAAAATGCTCAGCAGCTACATTGTAAGTCTGCCTCCATCCCTTTACAATTTGATTTTTGTTGGGATTTCTCTCTTAAAGTCCTTCATTTTATCTGAAAATGCAGTATTATTTTGAAAGCTTGTTTTTTTATTTATTATAAATGAAAGGCAAAAACCCAATCCAAAGATAACCTCTGTTAAATATGTAATTAGGTACTGTACATGGATCGAGTAAAATATTTAATTGCTTTGAAATGTGTATTAATTGTATTAATTTGTAGTTTTTTGTCTGTGACATATTACAATAACTGTTAGCTTGAGACTGCCAGAACTATTTTGTACATGTATGTACAGTGTCCAGCACATTTCTGATTTGGTAGAATGTTGTTTTACAGAAACAGGACTAATAGGCCATTTCCGAATTCATGTCTGCCTCCTCTTCAAAGCGAGTCTAAGTGCAAAGTTTTTGTTAATTGAAAATTAGTTTTCATTCATATGTAAATTAGAACTAATTACCATCACAAAAACTTCGCACTTAGACTCGCTTTGAAGAGGAGACATACGTGAACTCGGAAATGGCCTATTTACACCTTCTATAATTCCTATCAATTCCTAGAAATTCTCAGAGTTATTTTACAGTTGCGTGTACATGTAGAGTAACCTGAAAAGTAGGGCTAACCATGCAGTTAACCCTTTCACTGCCGAGGGCTTCCCCATTGACGAGTAAAATTGTCTGGCGTTAGACAGAGTAAAATCTATAAGTGTCAATTTGCATTTTTGGCGGTCAAAGGGTTAACTGGGGACATAGTTTTTGAGCGAATCTCAATGTTGTTAACCCTTTCACTGCTGAGGGTTTCCCCATTGACGAGTAAAATCGTCTGGCGTTAGACAGAGTAAAATCTATAAGTGTCAATTTGCATTTTTGGCGGTGAAAGGGTTAATTTGTTATAGTTCACTAATAATGTACATTGTAGTATTTTCCATCTAAACTGGTGGGTGGCACACCTCATATACACCTTTTTATTCCAAAATGGACACCATTTTAGTATTCTTTTGTTTCCTTGCAAATTGGCCCTTTTGGCCTCGCTTTCAAATGTGCAATTCAAAAGAATAATTATTAACCTTGAATGAGGAAAAAAGCAGGGCTGTCAATAAATTTGAAAGTAACAGGCAAGCTTCTAATTAAAAGTAGGCGGCCATGAAAGTGAGCTTGGCTCACTTGACTGAGGATGGAAAAAAAATGCTCGTATTCTGGCTTAATTTGCCTCTTCCTGCGCAGACACCATGTTGTTTCATCAGATTAAGCACAAGACTGGGAACTATTCCATTGAAAGTTCCATGTGTTCCACACCATTTGCGTGAATGATCGAGCGCGAGCAGTTTTGTGGTGATTTCTCTTGCTTAATCCTCGTAAAACGTGCCGTCAATTTCACTCAAATTGGCGAGAACAATGTTTTAAAACTTTCTTTGATGATAATTAAACAAGTGTGAGATTTTTCAACGTGTCTGGTGGTAAAAGACAAAAGTAGCTGGCTGAAGATGGCTTACGGACTAGCCGGTGGTTTTGGCCCGTGACCGGCCCTTATTGACAGCCCTGCCAAGAGAGCGAATTTACAATCAAACAAAAGAAAAATTATACTAAAATGACCACCATTTTAAGAATAAAGTGTACATGTATTTAAGTCATGCTTTATATGCTGCTGAACCAGATGACAAATGTATTACACCAAAAGTTACATGTCAGATGCTGATTTCCTTTGATTCATCAGTGTGTGAATTTTACTTTAATCATACTTTGTAACACTGTAAATAGTTTTCACACAATATGAAAGTGTTGTACCATTCTTAGGAAATGTACCATCCACTCTGAAACACCATCACATGACAAGATTGTATGCGGAACATTCTTTAATTGAATTTTCCTTTCGTTAAATCAGTTTTGGTCAATACAGTTTGCTTTGCCATTAAACCCAGCAAGGACCTGGCCTTTTTATAAATTAGTTTGTCATTTCAACATATTGATCATACATGTACATGTACAATGTAGGTGAACAAAATTAATACTGATTGCCATTTATCACGAAACACTAGTGTGACATAAATGTACAGAGACTGGGGTTTTAGGGTTTTCAAGGCAGTCTCACGACTAAAATTATTGTTTTGATAATGGGAGAGCTTCATACAATCTTTAAGGAACAGAGATCTTTGTAGGACTCTCTTTAATACTACCTTTCAAGATTCTGCAACAAAGATCTTTCAAGATTATTGGCTAAGATCTTTGTAAGGATGTTTGAAACATCCCCAGGGATCTTGGCTAGGTTCTTTTAAGATCCTTAAGGATCTTGGACAAGATCTTTGAGGATCCTCAAAGATTCTTGGCAAAGGTCGTTGAAGATCCTCTAAGGTTCTTGGAAAAGATCTTTGAAGATCCTCAGGCATCTTTACAAGGATCTTTCAGGATCTTGGCAAGAAAGTTGAAGATCCTCAAGGATCTTGGCAAGGATTTTCAAGGATCGTTTAAGATCTTGGCAAGATTTTCAAGAATCCTCTTGAAGATCTTTATCAGGATCTTCAAAGATCTTCATGAAGATCCTTGAAGGTCCTTGAAGATCCTTAATAGATTTTCACCTGAGGGCCTAGTCCATGGACTACCCTGACGGGCTACCAAAACGGACTACCCCCAAAATACTATTTCAAGTGAGTACTATTGGTGGTAAGCAGCGTCACAATTAGTGCTAAGCCAAAACGGCCATTTTAACCCTTTAACACCTTAACCGGCCTAAACTGGTCATGCTTAGTATTTAACTCTAATGCCAGAGTATTTTATTCTGTCTAACACCAGACAATTTTACTCGTCATTGGGGAACCCCCAGGAGTCAATGGGTTAAACAGCTTTGGTCAACAGTATTTGAGTCTAAGCACCCATTTTAAAAAGGTGAAACTGGTGCAACAATAATTTTTAAAAGCTAACCTTTTTACAATGGGTGCTCAGACTTATTTACTGTTGACCAACGCTGTTTAATTAAAATGGATGTTTAGGCTCAGCACTAATTGTGACGCCGCTTACGAGCGATAGTACTCACTTGAAATGGTATTTTTAGGGTAGTCCATCGGGGTAGTCCATGGTCTAGGGGTCAGTGTTTTCTAAGCTCCCGGAAATTTGCATGGAAAGACTGACATGGAGACAAAAAATGTTAATTAGTGGAAAAATAAGCGAATAATAATACAGGGGTTTCAATAGAAGCCGGTTACCGGCGGTATACCGCCGCCTTCTTTGCCTCACACCGCTGGCTAGTTTACCTTGATTTTCACTAAAAATGCTATCATAAACTTGTCAAACTGCCGCCTTCAATCAGACAATGGGCTATCATGGACGGCTATTTCAGAAGTTATTGAAACCCCTGATAATAGCGAATAAAAATAATAGCAAATTAGTGGAAAATAAGTGGAAAATAGGAGTTTTTTAAACCAATCACAATCAAGGAAATTGTAATTTTCATGATTAACAATTGAATTACAAAAGTAAGTTTGAACTTGTTGATTTAATTTGTTTTACTGACGGAGAACTATGTGCTTGTTTTTATTGCTGCCTAACACCATTTACAACACCCGGTCTGCTACCACAGTTTTGGGCAGTGACTCACCAATAATAATTTGTTATTATCATGAATGTTAATAGCGATATTTCTTGTTTACAAACATTGACATCACATTTCTTTTTTATATATTCAAATTTGCCAGCCACGGAAAACAAGAGAAGTCCTGTTTCAACAGTCAATTACAACTGGTTCTGGTTGAAATACATTGTATTAATAACAATGGGTGACGTCATGAGAAAGTGAAGGTAAAGTTACTGCTTACGAGCCAGAAGGCCCATCATGCTGGCACTTATCTCCGGTTTCCGAAGCATGAAGTGACTAGGAGTATTTATACTCCCCCCTGGATGAGATTCTAGTCCATCTCAGGGTTACCCCCAGCATTTCGCCGGTACCCATTTATACACCTGGGTGGAGAGAGGCACCGTGAGAGTACCCCTAATATACACTGTAAAGTGTCTTGCTCAAGAACACAACACAATGTCCCCTGCCAGGACCCGAACCTGGACCACTCGATCTGGAGTCGAGTGCACTAACCATGAGGCCACCGGGAGGTCATGAGAAATATCACTATAATTAAACCTGCATCAAGGCAAGGGTAGTAATAGAACAAAGCTTCGAAAAGTTGATGGGATCATTTCTCTTTTATTTTTTAAATAAAATGGTGCTCAAAAAAGTTTGTTCAATGTGCAGTGTGGTACAACATCTCATTTCTGTGAAATGAGCACGTCCTTCATAAGTGTTGTGGTGCATTGGGCATTACCGGGTAATCATGGCAATTTCTTTGAGGGGTCACCAGTTTTTGCGGTTTGGTTGAATGGCAAGCATTTCTTATTGGTTGAATTATTAGTATTGGTGTTTGCTTCATTCCAGACCAAGAATCTACATGTCTCTTGCTTTGAAAGCAATGGTTCACAAATTCATGTTACCATATTTCCACCAATGGCAAAGCTCCTCCACACCCTCATAAAAACCAACAACACCCACAATTCCTCTGTTTGCTCTGACAAAGGGCTAACGCTTGAAACGTCAGCTTTTCAAATCTTTCACAGTGGTAATTTGACCTTTATCAACTCGTTTGATAACATTAAATTTTCATGTTTCGTTCAAATGATCCTTTTTTGTGGTAGTGCACTGCACTGCACACTACACTATGTTAGTGGGTTGTAAGAGTGTAAGAGCGTAAGAGTGTCCGTGGTACCAATAGGCCTGCAGCGCGTGCATAAATCACTAAAATAAACAGGTCTGTTGGAAGCGTGCTTGAGTTTCAACAAAATGAGTGGCAAAATCAGCAAGAATTTGTGACTCTGATGAATAACAATGCAGCTGCTATTTCCAAAACGATGGAATTACCTGGTGATAAATAACCTCGTCTAGGATAGCATTTTGATTGTTTCTCGAGTAAACTCACAAGGTAACTTGGTCACGGCGCCCGCTGAATTCGGGATTTACTTGTGCATCCAAAAGTAGGTAAGGTAAAGTCTGCTACGAGCCTAGAAGGCCCATCAGGCTGGCGCTTATCTCCGGTTTCTGTAGCATGAAGCGACTAGGAGTATTTACACTCCCCCCTGGATGGGATGCTAGTCCATCGCAGGGTTACCCCCGGCATTAAATTCGCCGGTACCCATTTATACACCTGGGTGGAGAGAGGCACCGTGAGAGTATTAAAGTGTCTTGCCCAAGAACACAACACAATGTCCCCGGCCAGGACCCGAACCCGGACCACTCGATCCGGAGTCGAGCGCACTAACCATGAGGCCACCGCGCCTCCTGTATCCAAAAGTACAGCAGAAAAATTAAACGTAGCAAAAATCTCCAAAACTGTTTTATGCTCATGGTAATTTTTTACATTCGTGGTTCAAAATTTATGTTGTTTTCATGTCGCAAATGTTGTTGCTGATGGCAAACTATTTCATTCTCGATCGACACCTCCTGAAAATTTCCTTCTGCTCTTCCTAAAACTGTATCAATATTTATTTACTTTTTCATCACTATTTATTGTGTATAAAGCAGGCTAACAAAATCTGTACCGTGCTTAATTCGCATTTTTCAATGTTAAAATAGAATTTTTGGTCCTTTACTCCTATGTTTCTGACACAGCAAGTCGTATATTTTTAGGTCTCTCATCCAGATACACTAACCCCGTCGGACAGCGCTCAACTTCAGTGAATTCTTGTCTTGGAAAGCTGTCAGAAGCTTAGAGCACACGCTTAAACTTGTGGTGGGTTTAGTATTTTACTAGTAACCACATGTCTTCTCAGGGCTAGGCTATTTACTTAAGACATCTACCATGGCACTACAATGATATATAATCATGTGCTATTAGAGCTACAATGTACATATGTAGTGTACAACGCTGTGTTCCTGCACTACCACATGTACGCAATGGGTGCCTATTTTTGATTTGTGATAGTTTTTGAAAAAGACTATAGCTCTCTCTCATAATGTTGGCCAAAATATTCTTCTGTTTTAATGCTAATAAGCCTTTCTAGCGTGGCAATGACAAGCAAATTTCAAAAGGATTTTTGTTTTAAAATGAGGGCAGTAGGTCTACATTGTAATTACTGCGATTTTCATAATTCTGCAGAATCTTACCTTCAAGCGCTAAGCGCAGAATTATGAAGAAGGCAGTAACATAAATACAAAAGAATGTAAAGGTGGTTGCCATTTATGAAAGTGGCCTGGTTTTTTACAAAATGTTATTGTAAACACAGTATATATGTTGTTCATTCATAGGCATCAGTTTTTCACTGTGGATTGAGGTCTTGTTATAAATGGCATCTGCTTTTCAAGAGTCTCATGGAAAAGATGCTGTGGGTAAATCTGGCAAAGTTAAAGTCACTATTTTGGCTTCTGAATGGGGATCAAGCAATGGTGGTCTTTCCACCCTAAACAGAGAGTTAGCCATCTGGTTGGCCAAATCCTCAGATGTAGAAATCTCATTTTTTGTGCCACAATGCAGTGAAAAGGACAAGACAGAAGCCCTTAGGCACAACATTAGCATTGTTGAAGCATCACCGCTGATTGGTTTTGGGAAGCTGGAATTGCTTAGCTTTCCACCAGATGATCTACAGATCGAGGTGGTTGTTGGTCATGGAGTAATACTAGGTCGCCAGGCACAAGTCATAAGAAGAAATCGTAAGTGTAAATGGGTGCAAGTGATGCATACGGACTCAGAGGAGATGGGAATGTTTAAAAGTTACCCAGATCCGATTTCCAGGAACGAAAAAAAGCATAATGATGAAGTGGGACTTTGTGAAAAGGCTGACTTTGTTGTTGGAATAGGACCTAAATTGGCAGAGGCCTTCCATTCATACCTCCGATTTTGCAAAAATGACTGGACCATTTTTGACTTTACTCCAGGTATTTTTGAAGAATTTCGTAGTGTTCAGCAAGTTTCTAAAGAAGTGAATCATCGCAGTGTTTTGGTGTTTGGCCGTGGTGATGTTGAAGATTTCAAATTAAAGGGATTTGACATTGCGGGAAAGGCTATTTCTTCACTTGTTGACACTATTCTTGTCTTTGTTGGAGCACCCGATGGAAAACATGAGGAGGTAAAAGAGTTTTTCACGCTGAGTGGTCTACCAGGTCGTCGCTTGAGAGTTAGAGAGTATACGGAAAGTCGAGAACAATTAAAAAAGTTATTTTGTGAAGTAGATCTTGTGCTCATGCCTTCTAGAACAGATGGTTTTGGATTGACTGGTCTTGAGGCCTTGTCAGCCGGTCTTCCAGTTCTTGTCAGCAAGAATTCTGGGTTTGGGGAAGCCCTATGCAATGTTCCACACTGCTCACATTTTGTGATTGACTCAGATAATCCTGACGTATGGGCTGCAGCCATCAAAAACATCATATGGGACAAAAACAGGCAGTGCCGTCTTGAGCAAGCTAAAAAGGTGCGCAAATCATATCACGAGAAATACAGCTGGACCAAACAGAGTGATGCCCTTCGAAGCAAGATTGTCAAACTTGCTCGTGGTAAGAGGCCAGAACAATAAAAGTTAATATTTTGCATGCAGCTTCAATTCTCTTTTACTTTCTTTCATGCCCCTATCCCCACCCGTAAAAATTATGAACCCAGCCAATACTGTGAAATAAAGAGCTCAGCATCCCTTTTCTTAGGGGTGAAAAGGATATTGTGGTCTGGTGCACAATGCCTAACTATGAATTTGATTTTTGAAGCTTGTCTCCAACTTCAAATTGATGGTGTCCCTATCCCTAAAGCTAGTGCACAGAAAGGCACAGAGACAGAAGTACATTCGTCGGATCGTCAAGTTATCCAGGAAGTCAGGGTACCAAGCACTACAAAGAAACAAGAAGTTTTGAATAAAATTATGGAAATGTACCTTCGAAATATTGATCCCTTGAATTCGGAGCAGTGGAATGGTTTTGTATGCTTTCTTCAAGAGGTGCATCAACTAATGATTCTTTGTGCTGACTCAGGAAGTTTAAGAATCACTGTTGAGGTTTGTTCTAAGGCGACCCTTGAGGAGCTGTGGAAAGATTATCGAAGTGGCCACTTGAATCAAGTGGCTCAGGAATTTCTAGTAACAGAGGAGCTTCTGGAGGAGTTTGGGCTGATTTACTTTGAACTGACAACATTTATTGCTGAAGGGGAGTACAAGACCTGCCAACATTATTTTTCTGGTAAGTGGAATAAGCAATAACAGGTTTGGTCTTATTCTTGTGTAGGCCCATTTCCATCAGTAGGGCTAACGCTCACATGGTTCATATCGGATAGAAATCTAGCACTTCACATTACACTCTATTCAGTTAACTCGGTGTTATTCAGCTTTAGTTTGATGTGAAATACCAATGCGCCGAGCAAAATGAAAAAGTCATCAATATTTTTTATGAAAACTCCCAATCAGCATGATAGTGTTTGCTAGTATGCGTTGTACACTCGTACAAATTTCCCGCTTGCAAGGTCGGTTACAAATATCAGATAACTGCTTCGAAAAAGACAACACCAATGCAATGGAACAAAGTGTCAAAAAAAAAAGATCCCCAGAGTGTGTGGTGGTTACTTTTCTTTTTTCTTTTTTTTTTGTTTTTGATGAGATGATTATCAAAGAGATCCAGTATTCCACTGCCAGTATAGTACTCAGTCCTAGAAAATACGAGAGAGAAGGGTCACCCTAGATTGAGAGTGTGGAAGTTATCCCTTACAAACCCACAAAACAAACAACATGCTGTACATATTTAGTCCGTTTGTTTTGGTAGTCCCGACTTTCGCATAACTTTCTACATCAGAAATGATTGTAGCGATTTCAGTTTTTTAAAGTACTTTGCTATACGTCAGTTGTAATAAATCATTAAAAGGACATTACTTAGTGGAAGGTGTGTTAATTTTTATAAGGGGAAGACTCGCCTTGAGTATGCATGTGCTCCATCGGTTTATAGTTTTCATAATCCCACCCTAATGTGATATTTTCCGAAGCGTAATTTTTGTTTCCATCGATCAGTTGGGGCGTTTCCCGCTTTCAAGACTTTTCGAAACCCCGCACTATAAAAGCTTCGTTCTCTCTTAGTGATTCCAACATTCCTACGCTCTTCAGCGAGACAAATCTGCTCAAGTAACCATAATAGCTTACCGTAAGTTGATTTTGGATGGTGTTAAATCACGTTTGCTTCCCACTATTAAATGGTTTGTAACTTTATTATTTTTTACATGCTCGATCTGCCCACCGCACGCACTTCACGTGGCACAACTTCGAAATGAGTGTTGGATATTTTTTCGATAGACACCATGCCGCACTATTGCTGTGCCGGTGAGTGCTATAAAAGCTGTGACTAGAGTCACCAAAGCAATATCGACTCCATCACTGGTGGCGATTTGGTAGTGGCGAGTTTACTGGTGGCGAGTCTTCCTGGTGGTGAGGTGGCCGTAAACTCCTACAATGAGCGACTTCTTTGCAAACACTTTAAGAGCAAGTCCGAGCATACATACATACTTATGCTTAGGTCGTTCTCTCCTCTTAAATTGACATACGGAGTTATCCTTTTATGGTGTGTACAGTTTGTAGGGATCGTCAAACTCTCATGGACCCCGTCAAACACATGCATGTAATAATTAACAGAACGTATACGGACTGATTGTACAGTGTGTACAGGGGGTGCACACCCTCCTCCCCTCTCCCCTTCCTCAGATGACCTGCGGCTTTTTAATACAACTGGTAGTCTGCAAAAAAAACATGTGACCAGTCAGCTACGCCATTCCTGCATGACGCACCCCCTTCTAAGAAAAATCCTGGATCCTCCCCTGTGATACATTCCGTAAAACGACCAGTACGTACTGCACAGCTCGTCAAAGGATACGGTGGTCAGTATACGGTCTGTTAGTTATATGTAATATATAATTAATTCTGTTGAAGGGGACATGTGAGAGTTTCACGATCCCTAGGGACTGCACCCTCCCTCTAGATCGACCCTTGTATCAATTTGTGTACATATTGAACATAAGTTCTAACTTTTATATGAAGCAAGTTGCATACTTGCCAAATTAGTGGCATTTCGCCATTGACCTTGCCACCCTCAAATTTGTGGCTCTTATTTTAGGGTTAAAAGGCTAAACAAAAGCTCTGGTCGACTAGACGTGAAAATCTTTGTGTATGCTGTATTTGCGTGAATTTGATAGTTGCAGTTTTAAGTCAACTTTCTCTTTTTCGCACTTTTTGCAGTTGCAATAATACACTTAAGGCTTCCCCGTAGTCAAGCATTTCTAGCAAGGAATTTCCTATCGGCAGGTTATCTTCTATTTTCTCGGACGATAGGGAAATTTTATTAAAAAAAAGCTTATTAGTTTTTCAGGTGAAGTTGGTAAGGAGAAGTATTAGTTGCTTGTTTTACAGTATTAATTGATTACAGTTTTTATCTTGTCCCTTTTCCGTCTTTACCAACGCGTAAATATTCTTGTATGCTCTAGTGACTACAAACAATTTACAACAACTACAGTGTACATGTACTCGAGCCACAAGGAACGTCTGTTACGGAGCAGTTATGGAAAGCCCACGATTCCAGCCGATGAATTAAGATTGTTCAGAGCTTTTAACTACCCCTGACTTTCAACGAAGTCACTTTTAATCTGTCGACGTAAACACCGATCTCTCGATGCAATCGATAGTTTAAAGCTCTAAAATCAGCACCGACAGTTGAAGCTCGTACATGCAATTCTAAGTAAGGGTAATCGACGAGAGCTAGCACTTTACCGCGGCCATGTGAGTGAGCCATTTAAAATGAATTTGAATAACTAAATGTTGGCATATTGTTGCCAAAAAGTGGCTTTTTATTATGTTTTTTTGGTTTCTTCCTTCCGGCTTTCTTCCAGTTAACACACTAAACTGTAACTTAAACTGAAGGGGTAGTTTCTAAAGAAACTGTGGTGCTGCGTCGGTGGGGAAGTAGTATACAAAAATTTGGTTTTATCAACGGAGTTGATAATGTAAATTGGCCACCGTACAGAGATTCTAAAAGCTGACGTTTCGAGCGTTAGCCCTTCGTCAGAGCGAATCGCTCTATTCGCTCTGACGAAGGGCTAACGCTCGAAACGTCAGCTTTTAGAATCTCTGTACGGTGGCCAATTTACATTATCAACTCCGTTGATAAAACCAAATTTTTGTAACTTAAACTGTCAGCCAAGAATAGCAGAAAACAAAAAAGGTCATGGAAATTGAAATATTGCTGTTTCACTGAAAACGACCATGTAGCCGGATTGTCCGATTTAATCACATTTTGACTTTCCTTGCCTCATGAATGAATTGGAAATATTTTCAAGAGAATCAGTCTTAAGTGCTGACCACGTGATTTTTGTTACATTACTAGGAAATATCGCCTCCAGAAGAATTAATGCCGACAACATAGCGATCCCTCTTTGCCTCCCCAATAACTGCCGTTGGAATGCAGCTACTGGTTATTACGACAAAACAGGGGAACAACGACGTTCACTCTACGTTTTTGAGAGCGCTCTCCGAAAACTCAGGACTGTGAAAGGTAAGTTAAGCCTGATAAGATATAATTTATTATATGCCGCATAAAATTAAAAAAATCCATTTAATGTGGACGGAAAATTAACGTAAAGTAAGGAGTACGATAGCTGATTTCCTTCGGAGGCAAGTAGTTCATTGACTCGTAATTAAAAAGAAGACGCTTCAGCTTTCTACTTGTGTATGTCAGGTTGAGCCGATCATGATACATGCAGATGCGGTAATGATCGTAACCCTAGATTGATAGGCCGTAAGTTAGATACCTCATTGGGTTAATTACGTTACCTTCGTTAAATAAAGAATGTTGTATTGTATAGCGTTTTTTTAAGTTTCAACATTCCATGTACCCCTAAAAGAGTCACCTTTACCACACGGTCCTGTTGAAACCAAAACTGAAAACTATATTGATAATCAGAATAAAGAAGATGCAAGTTGGAGCATTTTCTAGTGAGAAAATGACAATGATGATAATGTTGACGATGACAATCATATCTGTTGAGGAGACTTTTGTAACAAAACAACAATTACTTTTAAGACATCCATTTAGAATCACTGGTGATCCTTGCATTCTGATTTGCTCTCAGCAGTGTGATTTATTCTCAAATTGCACTATTTTTGGCTCTAAATCGTACCATTTCCTTAGCCATTGAGAATGGAGAACTAAAACAAAACAACCAATCAGATTTCAAGGCTTGTTTAAGGTAACCAATCAAATTGCAAGAAAATGTAAGACAAAGGAAACCATTGTGTTGCAACTTTTAGTCCCAACTGGATCAATAAAATATTGGTACTGACTAAAATCCTGTATTTTAGCGATTAAATAATTGTTGTGTGATTTCTGAATGGATGTAATGAAGTGGTAATTAAACTTCGAGTCATGCAATTTTGGTCTGAAATCATACTTGTGATTTAAAATTGAACTCGCTTGTTTGATTTTGAAATCACATGTATGTTTTCAGACCAAATTGCACTCCACTCAGTTTAATTACCATTATTAATCAAACATGACGGATCAATACAACAACAACAATGGCATGCATTTGCATGTGATATATTACAGAAAACCACTGACAAAAGCTATGCGACTTACCGATGATGATGATGTCCACTATTTTCAGTATGATGATGATGATAACTTCTAAACAGTGGCCCTCTCTTTGTAATGACCGTTCTTGGAGAAAAACCTCTCTGAGAAGAGAAGAAAACCAACAAACTCAAACGACTAGAGATGGCCATTCGTGGCATTCCCAATTACATTTACCACCAGTTGTACTTGTGCCAGTGGAGTCAGAAATACGATGTAGTAGCGGTAGTTTACTTCAGCATAATGCACAGAATGAGCGTAAGCTTGTTTTAAGTGTACGTGCTAATTAAATGATTTCATACAAAGCTGTAACAACAACCCTATAATAAAGTTACATGTTACAAGAGATTATCTACTTAACCTAAATTTATCGAATAAGAATTCTCGCAGTCCTGAGTCCATTTGATTATTGAAACTTGTTTATTTGATGACTCATAATATTATTTAGTCTCGTGATCAACTGTCAGTCATAAACCAAAACCCTATGTGGGCTAAAACGTTTCACGACACACTTCCCCGGTTTGGGTTACATTCGTAGAAAAACAAACTAAAATTTGAATACAAATTTGTCTTAAGTACGAAATCTTCACATAAGTTCGCCCATCATCGCAGCATTGCGACCGGCAGGTACAAAACACAGGTCACAGGGTACAGGGCACAGGGCACAGGTCATTGTTTTACCAATACAGAAAGTATCCTAAACATTCATAAGAGCTAATGTTAAGCCTAAAAACGTTTGTTTAGGCCTAATTAGGCCTAAGGTTAGCTTTTATGAATGTTTAGGATACATTCTGTATTAGTAAAACAATGACCTGTGACCTGTGACCTGTGCCCTGTGACCTGTGTTTTGTACCTGCCCGCATTGCGACCTGGTCTAGTATTCGCAGAAGTGTTCGGCGTATCACAAACCGGGGAAACACTCTTCGGTTCAGTCAATGTCATCGTTGATGTTGACTTCAAGTGGAAACAAATGTTTGACACTTCGTTTTAACAGACGATGATTACGATCTGCATTCGAGACCTTGACTATCGCTTCCTCTTGAGGCCACTGTTCTTCAGGCAATTGTAGGAATTGAGGGCCACACCACCACATAGAGTTGTTGGCCCTTTCATTTTTGGTCAACCCACGTGAAGGTAAATCAATGAAATTCTGCACTCCAGGACAATGTCTCCAATCTTTCTTTGCTGTCAATTGTCGGATCTCGTCTACATGATGTTTGACGTATCATTTCCAACGCTTATATGCATCGTTTTGAATCCAGCAAAGCACAGTTCTGGAATCGACCCAGTAAAAAGGTAAAAAAAAAAAATGCTTAAAGGATAGCAGCAATGGCGGTCGGCCGTGCTTGCATGGAGCTCATGCTTCTCCTTATTTTTTCATTATTAGAACTTCGCTCTATCCTCCAGATACTACAAACAAGTCTAATATCTTATCGGATAGCAATACAGGTGTATAACAAGTTTGTATACTGGTAACTTGATTACTGTTCCTAATCTCAAGATTCTTTCTTCGATCTACAAGTATCCACATGGGAAGTCGAAAATGGCATCAATTCCACGGCGACGAAAACCACTGCATTAATCACGCTTCTAAGACTATCTCTTGCTGCTGAGGTTTATTTGCTCGCCTATGGCTATATTGTATTAAACCCAGGTCCTCAACAAACTAATGGCCAGGTCGAACGTAAGACAAAATTGTCTTCCTTGTCGATTGACACTCGAAGCATTGTGAACAAAGAAAGGGACCTTAGAGCTCGTTTGGTGTGTCAAGCATTCTGACTTATCAGGAAGATCAAGATTCGTTGCAGTTGGATGATCAACTGAAATGGAAATTTACGTAAAGTACCGTAATAAGTCAAGGTCTTTTTATTCTTAAAACTCTGTAGTGGTTCATAAAAATAGCACACAGAAATTGAAGGCGTTGAATGTTCTCAATGTTTTCATTTACATGTCTACTGATGACGGCATAGAGCGGTTTTCAATTGAGTGTCGAAAGTAATTAGCTAATTACCTTGGTTTTGCGCATGCATTACTTCATTCAGTGATTGGTTCAAAGTTGTGGTGCCACTTTTTCAACCAATCAGAAGTGAAACCAAAACTAATCGTGGCTCGCGCATGCGCATTTTCCCGCGCTTTGTGTTGGCTATGTGTAATTATTTCGAGTTTCGATTGGTTTACTGGATTGTCTCCGTCCGTTTTGATTGGCCAAAGTAAGTACTTTGGTTTTGGTTTTACGACACTCATTTGAAAACCGTTCTATGCATAAGATTAACGATTTATTGTGAATTTCAGGTGTTTTTATAACCATCCGAATCACGAGTTTATAATTACATTCTAAAAACATACTTTTGCCATCTTCGATGAAATAGACTGTTTGGCACCAAATCAAAAAAGAAAAAACTGAGTGCTTTTGAGACTTTTGACATTCTACATGGGTCGAACTCGCCGGACGCCATTTTGGAACATTCTGGGAAACTGAAATGCCTCGGCTGAAATTACTGCAGAATTTCGGATGTTTGTCTCACAATGAAATAAGACTCAAACGTAGAAGAGAAAGGCAATTGAGACAGTCCATTCAATGGCTATAAAAGTTCAAAGTAAGTTTATAGAGTGGTCGAATCAGTGTTGTCG
Organism: Montipora capitata; assembly: GCA_949126865.1. Classification (NCBI taxonomy): domain Eukaryota; kingdom Metazoa; phylum Cnidaria; class Anthozoa; order Scleractinia; family Acroporidae; genus Montipora; species Montipora capitata. The sequence goes on from OX421447.1 coordinate 7,603,997, forward strand.
TCAGTGATGTTTTCGAGTACTTTATTTAAAAAAAATAGTACTTATCCTAGGGTCTGATTTTTTTACGTCGTATTTAAGGCGGCATTTTTTCCAAATTACGGAAATCCCGCAAGGCCGCGCTCTAGATTGAACCCTGTATACATATATGGTCATTTTACTCCTATATAATTTTTTACATACTCATTTTTATAACATATTTTTTTTTAGAATTTTGTATTTTATATATTAATGTATATGTGTTCCTGTCCATATTAATATAGGAGAACATTTTTATATGGGAATTCAGTTTCCCCCTTCTGTTGTCCTCCCTCAGTTAGTGCATGCATTGTACGTTCATATTATTATTATTATTATTATTATTATTATTATTATTATTATTATTATTTTATTTATTTATGTTTTGGGAAAGTCAAATAAATAAGGGCGGAGGGGTTGGCGCAGTGGTAAGATCTCTGCCTTCCAACCCTAAGGTCCCAGGTTCCATTCCTGGTTCTGGCGAGAGTGGAATATTTGGCGACCTTCTTTCCCGCTGAAGTTCACTCAGCTTTCCATCCTTCCGAGGTCGGTAAAATGAGTACCAGTATGCATGGACTGCTTAGAAGCGGCTGCAATTTGCGCCTGTATATGCTTCCAGTCCGCTGGGGGTAAATTGATCATTGTAAAGCGCCTTTGAGACTTGTGATAAAGGCGCTATATAAATGCACCACTTTACTTTTTACTTTTTTTATTCGATTCACTTGTTTCGGTAGCGTTTTCAATGCGGTTATTGCAAGTCGTGACAAAATGACAGCTCCAAGCAATTCCAAACGAGGGATAGTTTGCTTCTTGATAGGCGAGACTCTACTGTTTCTTGCGACTAATCTTGTCTCGATGCGACCATCACTGTATACCACTCGCATGTAAACGACGGCTGCGTAGGCTCTCTGTATTGCATCGCTAAACGCGTAGAGTTGTACATCAATCTTTGAAAACCATGGGTAAAGATAGCATCTCGGTATTCTCACATACCCCAGGGGTTTCAATTCTTGGAATATCGAGTTCCAAGTTTTGTTCATTTCTCCTTGAAGTGGCTGATCCCAGTCGAGTTTCTCGCTGCATAAAACTTGAAACAATATCTTCAATCGAATGACAAAAGGACCAAGAAATCCTAAAGGGTCGAAACCCCGCACTATAAAAGCTTCGTTCTCTCTTAGTGATTCAAACATTCCTACGCTCTTCAGCGATTTTAGAGACAAATCTGCTGAAGTAACCATAATAGCTTACCGTAAGTTGATTTTGGATGGTGTTAAATCACGTTTGCTTCCCACTATTAAATGGTTTGTAACTTTATTACTTTTTACATGTGCGATCTGCCCACCGCACGCACTTCACGTGGCACAACCTCGAAATGAGTGTTGGATATTTTTTCGATAGACACCATGCCGCACTATTGCTGTGCCGGTGAGTGCTATAAAAGCTGTGACTAGAGTCACCAAAGCAATATCAACTCCATCACTGGTGGCGATTTGGTAGTGGCGAGTTTACTGGTGGCGAGTCTTCATGTTGGTGAGGTGACCGTAAACTCCTACAATGAGCGACTTCTTTGCAAACACTTTAAGAGCAAGTCCGAGCATACATACATACTTATGCTTAGGTCGAATTGACATACCGAGTTATCCTTTTACGGTGTGTACAGTTGTAGGGATCGTCAAACTCTCATGGACCCCGTCAAACACATGCATGTAATAATTAACAGAACGTATACGGACTGATTTAACCTTCGAGAGTGTGTACAGTCCCTAGGGATCGTGAAACTCTCACATGTCCCCTTCAACAGAATTAATTATATATTACATATAACTAGCAGACCGTATACTGACCACCGTATCCTTTGACGAGCTGTGCAGTACGTACTGGTCGTTTACGGAATGTATCACAGGGGAGGATCCAGGATTTTTCTTAGAAGGGGGTGTGTCATGCAGGAATGGCGTAGCTGACTGGTCACATGTTTTTTTTGCAGACTACCAGTTGTATTAAAAAGCCGCAGGTCATCTCAGGAAGGGGAGAGGGGAGGAGGGTGTGCACCCCCTGCACCCTCCCTCTAGATCGACCCTTGTATCAATTTGTGTACATATTGGACATAAGTGGTTTAAAAGCGTGCAAAACAGTACAGTTTTAACTTTTATATGAAGCAAGTTGCATATTGGCCATATTAGTGGCATTTCGCCATTGACCTTGCCACCCTCAAATTCGTGGCTCTTATTCTAGGGTTAAAAGGCTAAACAAAAGCTCTGGTTGACTAGACGTGAAAATCTTTGTGTATGCTGTATTTGCGTGAATTTAATAGTTGCAGTTTTAAGTCAACTTTCTCTTTTTCGCACTTCCTGTTTGAGTTGCAAGAATACACTTAGGGCTTCCCCGTAGTCAAGCATTTCTAGCAAGGAATTTCCTATCGGCAGGTTATCTTCTATTTTCTCGGACGATAGGGAAATTTTATTTAAAAAAAGCTTATTAGTTTTTCAGGTGAAGTTGGTAAGGAGAAGTATTAGTTGCTTGTTTTACAGTATTAATTGATTACAGTTTTTATCTTGTCCCTTTTCCGTCTTTACCAACGCGTAAATATTCTTGTATGCTCTAGTGACTACAAACAATTTACAACAACTACAGTGTACATGTACTCGAGCCACAAGGAACGTCTGTTACGGAGCAGTTATGGAAAGCCCACGATTCCAGCCGATGAATTAAGATTGTTCAGAGCTTTTAACTACCCCTGACTTTCAACGAAGTCACTTTTAATCTGTCGACGTAAACACCGATCTCTCGATGCAATCGATAGTTTAAAGCTCTAAAATCAGCACCGAGAGTTGAAGCTCGTACATGCAATTCTAAGTAAGGGTAATCGACGAGAGCTAGCACTTTACCGCGGCCATGTGAGTGAGCCATTTAAAATGAATTTGAATAACTAAATGTTGGCATATTGTTGCCAAAAAGTGGCTTTTTATTATGTTTTTTTGGTTTCTTCCTTCCGGCTTTCTTCCAGTTAACACACTAAACTGTAACTTAAACTGAAGGGGTAGTTTCTAACTGTGGTGCTGCGTCGGTGGGGAAGTAGTATACAAAAATTTGGTTTTATCAACGGAGTTGATAATGTAAATTGGCCACCGTACAGAGATTCTAAAAGCTGACGTTTCGAGCGTCAGCCCTTCGTCAGAGCGAAACGCTCTATTCGCTCTGATGAAGGGCTAACGCTCGAAACGTCAGCTTTTAGAATCTCTGTACGGTGGCCAATTTACATTATCAACTCTGTTGATAAAACCAAATTTTTGTAACTTAAACTGTCAGCCAAGAATAACGGAAAACAAAAAAGGTCATGGAAATTGAAATATTGCTGTTTCACTGAAAACGACCATGTAGCCGGATTGTCCGATTTAATCACATTTTGACTTTTCCTTGCCTCATGAATGAATTGGAAATATTTTCAAGAGAAGCAGTCTTTAAAGTGCTGACTGCGTGATTTTTGTTACATTACTAGGAAATATCGCCTCCAGAAGAATTACTGCCAACGACATAGCGATTCCTCTCTGCCTTCCCAACAACTGCCGTTGGAATGCAGCTACTGGTTATTACGACAAAACAGGGGAACAACGACGTTCACTTTACGTTGTTGAGCCAGCTCTCCGAAAACTCAGGACTGTGAAAGGTAAGTTAAGCCTGATAAGATATAATTTATTATATGCTGCATAAAATTAAAAAAATCCATTTAATGTGGACGGAAAATTAACGTAAAGTAAGGAGTACGATAGCTGATTTCCTTCGGAGGCAAGTAGTTCATTGACTCGTAATTAAAAAGAAGACGCTTCAGCTTTCTACTTGTGTATGTCAGGTTGAGCCAATCATGATACATGCAGATGCGGTAATGATCGTAACCCTAGATTGATAGGCCGTAAGTTAGATAACTCATTGGGTTAATTACGTTACCTTCGTTAAATAAAGAATGTTGTATTGTATAGCGTTTTTTTAAGTTTCAACATTCCATGTACCCCTAAAAGAGTCACCTTTACCACACGGTCCTGTTGAAACCAAAACTGAAAACTATATTGATAATCAGAATAAAGAAGATGCAAGTTGGAGCATTTTCTAGTGAGAAAATGACAATGATGATAATGTTGACGATGACAATGATATCTGTTGAGGAGACTTTTGTAACAAAACAACAGTTACTTTTAAGACATCCATTTAGAATCACTGGTGATCCTTGCATTCTGATTTGCTCTCAGCAGTGTGATTTATTCCCAAATTGCACTATTTTTTGCTCTAAATCGCACCATTTCCTTAGCCAATGAGAATGGAGAACTAAAACAAAACAACCAATCAGATTTCAAGGCTTGTTTAAGGTAACCAATCAAATTGCAAGAAAATGTAAGACAAAGGAAACCATTGTGTTGCAACTTTTAGTCCCAACTGGATCAATAAAATATTGGTACTGACTAAAATCCTGTATTTTAGCGATTATATAATTGTTGTGTGATTTCTAAATGGATGTAATGAAGTGGTAATTAAACTTCGAGTCATGCAATTTTGATCTGAAATCATACTTGTGATTTAAAATCGAACTCGTGCTGTGCGCTTGTTTGATTTTGAAATCACATGTATGTTTTCAGACCAAATTGCACTCCACTCAGTTCAATTACCATTATTAATCAAACATGACGGATCAATACAACAAAAACAATGGCATGCGTGTGCATGTGATATATTACAGAAAACCACTGACAAAAACTATGCGACATACCGATGATGATGATGTCCACTATTTTCATTATGATGATGATGATGATAACTTCTAAACAGTGGCCCTCTCTTTGTAATGACCGTTCTTGGAGAAAAACCTCTCTGAGAAGAGAAGAAAACCAACAAACTCAAACGACTAGAGATGGCCATTCGTGGCATTCCCAATTGCATTTACCACCAGTTGTACTTGTGCCAGTGGAGTCAGAAATACGATGTAGTAGCGGTAGTTTACTTCAGCATAATGCACAGAATGAGCGTAAGCTTGTTTTAAGTGTACGTGCTAATTAAATGATTTCATACAAAGCTGTAACAACAACCCTATAATAAAGTTACAAAATGTTACAAGAGATTATCTACTCAACCAAAATTTATCGAATAAGAATTCTCGCAGTCCTGAGTCCATTTGATTATTGAAACTTGTTTTTTCGATAACTCATAATATTATTTAGTCTCGTGATCAAATGTCAGTCGTAAATGTCATTTGAACTCTGTACAAACGAAACATAAACAAAAACCCTATGTGGGCTAAAACGTTTCACGACACACTTCCCCGGTTTGGGTTACATTCGTAAAAAACATACTAAAATTTGAATACAAATTTGTCTTAAGTACGCCCATCATCGCAGCATTGCGACCTGGTCTAGTATTCACAGAAGTGTTCAGCGTATCACAAACCGGGGAAACGCTCGTCGGTTCGGCTTCGGAAAAGGTATTTGAACTTTGTAATCATTTGACCATTTTTTTTTAAATCTTTTCTTGGAGCTGCTCATCTTATCATCACTGTTATCTGACTTATCAGGAAGATCAAGATTCGTTGCAGTTGGATTATCAACTGAAATGGAAAGTTACGTAAAGTACCATAATAAGTCAAGGTCTTTTTATTCTTAATACCCTGTAGTGGTTCATAAAAATAGCACACAGAAATTGAAGGCGTTGAGTGTTCTCAATGTTTTCATTTACATGTCTACTGATGACGGCATAGAGCGGTTTTCAATTGAGTGTTGAAAGTAATTAGCTAATTACTTTGGTTTTGCGCATGCATTACTTCATTCAGTGATTGGTTCAAAGTTGTGGCGCCACTTTTTCAACCATTCAGAAGTGAAACCAAAACTAATCGTGGCTCGCGTATGCACATTTTCCCGCGCTTTGTGTCGGCTATGTGTAATTATTTCGAGTTTCGATTGGTTTAATGGATTGTGTCCGTCCGTTTTGATTGGCCAAAGTAAGTACTTTGGTTTTGGTTTTACGACACTCATTTGAAAACCGTTCTATGCATAAGATTAACAATTTATTGTGAATTTCAGGTGTTTTTATAACCATCCGAATCACGAGTTTATAATTACATTCTAAAAACATACTTTTGCCATCTTCGATGAAATAGACTGTTTGGCACCAAATCAAAGAAAAAAAAAACTGAGTGCTTTTGAGACTTTTGACATCCTACATGGGTCGAACTCGCCGGACGTCAATTTGGAACATTCTGGGAAACTGAAATGCCTGGGCTGAAATTACTGCAGAATTTCGGATGTTTGTCTGACAATGAAATAAGACTCATATGTAGAGGAGAAAGGCAATCGAGACAGTCAATTCAATGGCTATAAAAGTTCAAAGTAAGTTTATAGAGCGGTTGAATCAGTGTTGTCGTCAGTGATGTTGTCGAGTACTTTATTTAAAAAAAATAGTACTTATCCTAGGGTGTGATTTTTTTACGGCCCATTTAACGCGGCATTTTTTTCAAATTACGGAAATCCCGCAAGGCCGCGCTCTAGAATAAACCCTGCATACATATATGGTCATTTTACTCCTATATAATTTTTTGCATACTCATTTTTATAACATTTTTTTTAGAATTTTGTATTTTATATATTAATGTATATGTGTTCCTGTCCATATTAATATAGGAGAACATTTTTATATGGGAATTCAGTTTCCCCCTTCAGTTGTCCTCCCTCAGTTAGTGCATGCATTGTACGTTCATATTATTATTATTATTATTATTATTATTATTATTATTATTCATCCCATCTGGGGCTCGGATTTTTTCCGAGTTCCCAGTGGGTTCATTTGTAACACCTTTTATTTGATATTATTATTATTATTTATTTATTTATGTTTTGGGGAAGTCAAATAAATAAATAAAATTAAATTATTTGATTCACTTGTTTCGGTAGCGCTTTCAATGCGGTTATTGCAAGTCGTGACAAAATGACAGCTCCAAGCAATCCCAAACGAGGGATAGTTTGCTTCTTGATAGGCGAGACTCTACTGTTGCTTGCGACTAATCTTGTCTCGATGCGACCATCACTGTATACCACTCGGATGTAAACGACAGCTGCGTAGGCTCTCTGTGATGCATCGCTAAACGCGTGGAGTTGTACATCAATCTTTGAAAACCATGGGTAAAGATAGCAGCTCGGTATTCTCACATACCCCAGTGGTTTCAATTCTTGGAATATCGAGTTCCAAGTTTTTTTCATTTCTCCTTGAAGTGGCTGATCCCACTGTCCAGTTTCTCGCTGCATAAAACTTGAAACAATATCTTCAATCGAATGACAAAAGGACCAAAAAATCCTAAAGGGTCGAAAATCTTGGCGGTGAGTT
>OX421447.1:7621367-7641367 GCA_949126865.1 Montipora capitata
TGAGATAATGACCATTCTGTTGACTCTTGTAGTGCTCTAGATTCCATGTCTGCTGGAATGTTTTCAGACCCTGGAATGTGACGGGCAGTGAGCCAAATGTTGTTACATATCCACCAGTCCCATAACATGGTTGCTATGCCATTGCATTGTAAAGGATTCAATGCCGTCCATTGCATTTATGTATGATACTATAGAGGTGTCGTCTGACTGAACAAGTATGTTTCTCCCTCTACAGTCAACACAAAGGGATTGTAATCTCAAAAGAAGAGCTTGCAATTCAAGATAATTTATGTGATTTCTTTGTTCCTCACAATTCCAAAATCCTCCTGAAGAGGTTTCTTCACATACCGGCCCCCAACCTTGGTTTGATGCACCAGTTGTTAAAATGAGGTCAGGGTTGCCATGGCAAATAGGTTTTGATGCAGTCAGAGTATGATTTACCCACCAAGTCGATTCTTCTCTAGACTGGGTAGATAGGGTCATTGAAGAATCAAAGTGCTCTTTATTTGCACAGAGTGCCTTGATTTTGTCAAGTTCCAATTGCCTGTGATGCATTTCAGCAAATCCCACAGCTGGAAAAACTTGAAACAAGGAGCAGTAATCTTTGATAAGAAGATTTAATTATCCTAGCTTAGTCTCAATTATGGTCACTCTTATAGTAATACTGTTATGTACAAATCCCAGAAATTCCAGTTTTACTGGAGTTGAAACACAGACCTCTCATGGTGAACTGTGAAGCCAAAGTTTTGAAAACAAACAAACAAACAGTATCCACTACATTTATGTGGCAAGAATCAAAATTCTGGCCAGTGCGTAGAGAGTCATCAATGTGCCCCATACAAATATGCCCGATAGATCGCAAATGCGCATAAACAGGTTTGAGAATTTTAGTGAAAATGCGGGGTGCAGATGACAACCCATTTGGTAAGCATGTGAATTGATAATATTTCCCTGTCCACCCAAGCATGAGGAATTTCCTGTCTTCCTTTGCTGTGGGGACGGAGTAATAAGCATCTTTAAGATCTACAGATGCCAGAGGGGAGTCCATTTTAAAATGATAGTGGTCAACAAATTCATTGAGTGGTTAAATATTCAGTTTTATTCTAGAAGTTCCCTCCTTTTGGGGGCGCATAAATATATTTGAAGGAAACCCCTCAGGCACAAGGTGCCTCATTTCAATGACTTCCTTGCCCAGAAGTTTAGTAATTCGGCATCAATGAGCAAGGTCTCAGCCTTTGAGAAGTATATCTTATTAGGTTGACGTGACTGTTAAACTCAATGTTATGATGTTTTATGGCATCCAAAATAACTGGCTCATTAGTCAGTGACTGCCAAAAGGGCACAAGGTGTTTTACCTGTCCTGCCCTAAAATTTGTGACCCCTTTTGTGTAGGTCATCTAAATTAATGCTTTGAGCAACGTTGATTTTTCTCACCTAATTTTTCTACTGCGACTTGTGGGAGTTGTTGTGATAGCTCATCCTTGTTTGGGATGCTTGGCCGCGTCCTAAAAAGGTCGGTGCTTAAATGCGTTGATGCGGTTGTTCAGTGACTGGTCATAAGGTGTAGATCGCTGTGATCTGAAATTCGAGACTTTTCTCGAGTAAACTGATCCTTAGATAGCTTTCTGCATTTGTTATCCCGCTCGTTTTACATCGGACATTTCTTAGGTATTTCGATAAATCATCGCTAAACAGCTTGCTCGATGGTTTTATTTCCTCTTTACACAGTCTAGTGTCAGGGGAATTAAGATCTGGCTTGGTGATCTCTCGTCGTTTCATGTTCAGCTTCCAGTGAGCATGGTCTAGTAGAGCAATTCTATCATCTATCATGTGTGTTAGAACTTCCCGCGCATTCATCTTTGCATATCTTTGACAAGCCGGTCGGCTAAGATTACAATTGCTCCTGCACACATTGGATAACCAAATCCACTGACATGTTCTTTCGAGACAATAAATCCCAAATTTCTTCGTTCACCAATGTTGTGGCGAGATATTTACAATTTGTTGGGGGCGGATACGTCTCTCTCTTTGAAGGAATCTTGGGACAATTTTCCGGGCAGAAGATTGTCAACCAAATATGCAATTTTGCCCTCGATGATGTTTCGGACTTTGGCTGCCGCTCGAGTCAAGCAAGCGATTGGCCTCGTTAAGCCCAACGAGTTGGGGTTCCCAACTGAAATACCGTCTTCGTCATTTCTGCATGCTGGTCAGGTTGCAGAAGAATATCTTCTCTCAGATTATTGCAAGCTTCAGTTTGGGCTTTCGAAGCTGTGACAAGTTGCGTGAGAGAGCTTTGTAAGCTACGGAGAATGCCCGCCAGTTCGGTCGAGCTGTTTATCTCCACAGTCGTGCAATTTTCTGCACTGTAATCTGATTTCAAGCGGTTGTCTTCGTCCATAACCTTCAGAGAGGCGAAGTGAGAGCAGCCTTATCGAAAATAGACAGAAAGTTTTCCAAATCCTTCGGTGAAATTTTGTTGTTCAAACTGACGGCTCGAAGCGATAAGCACTGACGTGCGCATGCGTGATTCAATCTCATGGGATCCTTGTGGTATTGGTTACGAAACAGAATCAGCGTTTTCTGTTGCTCTCATGCTGAGTTGATCCTTGATCCCGATCGATTCGGTTTCCCAAAAGTCCTTAATATTGTTCAAAAGTTCGTCGTGTTCGTTCGTGTAATACAATGAGTATAACTTCCCCGTAATCACTAGACGAGAGCGAACGTGATTGCTCGAGATTCTCCCTCCGATGGGTCCAGGGCAAAAGCCAACCCAGTTTACCCTTGACGGCGGGGCCTGATTCGCCATTAACTGTCTCTCCGTTCACTATTTTCCTATAATAATCAGATCCGATGAGAATGTCATAGATTCGTCACCGTTTTCGTCGAATTCATCAGCAAATTATAAGCCGTCTAAATGAGGAAACTTCCTTACGTCAATCTTGTTCGGCAACGACAAACACAACTGGAAAACCAAGAACCCAAATTTCGATTTCTTCACAACCAGCTTTACCCAAACGGACTTTCACCACGTCCCAGTCTTGTGTGCAATATCGTTGTTCTCCAAATGTGTTCAAATGTAGTGCTTCTTTCCTCAGAGACTGAGTCCTCGAGACTGAGTGAGGACTTCAACGTGTTAGTAACATAAGCGCGTTGGCTCCCATTATCGATTAAAATCCGGACGTTGGTTGATTTCGTTCTGTCTTCATTGGTGGCAACAGCTCGAGCAGTTTGCAGCAACACTGTTCCTTTTGTTCCGGAACTAGCAGTTGTTGTCGTTTGGAGGAGTTGAGGATTCTCTGTTGCGTAGCTTACAAGGGTCGAGCTGTGCGTTTCCTGAGAATTTTTGTTTGGGGCAGATGAATCATGTTGTTTGGAAATAAGCCTTATTCACGATGTCAGCCATCTTTACACGCGCACAGAGAATGATGGGAGAATTACTTGGCGTCCGAAAGGGACAAAAGAGATGTGAATACAGCTGTTTTCTAAGTGGAAGGTGGATCAGTTAAAAACGTTTCTGAAAAAAAGAGGAGTTGTTTTGTCGGGGAGAAAAGTAGAGCTAGCTGAAAGGCGTATTATACGTGGAGGCTGAAACTCGAGGTCGCTTAAACTACACGAGAGAAAGAAGACGATGCCTCAACTAGACGAAGGGAAAAGTTGACCATAGAATCGATTGTCAGTCTTCCTTTTCCCAGTAGCCTTAAAGAAGGATGAGAAGAGGGCAGTCTTAACTTTTCGGACGTTTTCAAGGATGGGATAGAAGCATATATGCAGCCGTCAGCAAAGGCCATGAAGCAAGGAAAGGGTTTATTGAGCTCGGAACACATACAGAGAGTGAAATTTCACTAAATCAGTGCAGATGTGAAATACTGTTCGTTCGGCAAATATCCGTTTAGATATAAGCTTGGAAGTGGATCCTGTTTCGTGGGTTTGGCAGCACTGAAATGGTTGGAGTAAACCTTCGCAAACGTAGTACTTTGAAGCGTTTCCTGTTGATGAGCTGTGACCATTGGGATTTGGACATCGATAAAAGTGTATCATTTCTCTCTCCTTGCCCTTAGAAATGTACCTATGTCAAACAAAGACGTTGTATTGAAACAGTTTAACTTATCGGTAAATAAAACAACTTACGGGGAAACCAAAAAAAGTTCCGGGAGAGCTTAAGCTTACCTGTCCGGATATCTTCGATCGTTGTCGCATGACCGTAAACAGCACAATGGTCCTTTTTTTCCCATATCTTGATACAAAATATCAAATATACATACACAAAATATCGTAAAGTATAAATTAGCTTTCAGAAATCTCTAGAAATTCGCGAAACCCGGATTTAACAAAGCATTATTTACATCAAATCTACGGCGAATTTCAGCTGTTTGCCCTCTGAGGGACCACGTGACCCTAATATTTTCCCGACAACACCTGAGAGCCTGCAAAGATGGCTGACATCGTGAATAAGGGCTATTAATTGGCGGCAAATTGACTGATGGTGGTTGCCATGGCATCGGCGACAGTTCTTACCACATGAGCCTCTGATGATTGCGTCTTAAACAAACAAAACATCTTAGATCTCTCTTGAGAATTTCGAAACGAGATTGCAGATCTCTAACACTTTCACAAGAAGCTGAATAATGAATACCGCTACAATAAACGCATTTGACTTCATTTACTCTAGGTTGAGGTCGCGTGCCATCGTGAGATAACAAGGTTGAAGTCTAGAAGTCGGCCTATTCCTGTTTTGTTTGGGTTTTTCTAAGTTCACGTTTGTTTTTACACCATCGCTAATCTCACTGGCCTCAACTTCGAGTCGGATAACTTCTAACAAGCCGGACATTTATTTCCTAGACCTCACATGCTGTATTTCTGGCGACTTGATTCTGATTTCGGGCAGTAATTTCGACATTAATTTTATCACAAGAATAGACCAATTTCGATATATTAAAATTCAGTCCTAAACAAAAGACATCATCTCGAGGCTCTGGGGAATAAATATAAGGATTTGTATGAGTTTCTTCCCCAGAGCCTCGAGATGATGTCTTTTGTTTTCGACTGAATTTTAATATATCGAAACTGGTCCATTAAACAAACTTTAATACTGGCTAGAACTAACAACCAGCGACTCTAAACCACGCATATTGATGCTTATCCTATCGTAAATAAGTCGAAGCTGAGAGGCGTTGTCGTTGACACACCCTGGAATCTTAAGCATCTCATCCATGTGCTTAGAGATGATGTTCTGGGGCTTGCCATAACGTTTATGTAATAGATCGATCGCAGAGTTGTATTTGGCTTCAGTTCTACTTAATTAAACCTTCTATTGATCGTGCAGCTTGCCCCTCCAAGAGCGAATGTAGATTGGTGTGTGTGGCGCTGTTGTAACTGTCCCAGCAACATTGCCATTGCGTAACATCTCCTTTCAATTTAGGCATAACTAGTTTCGGTAAGTTTGCCCTCAGTTGAGTGGCCATGGGATTAGCGTAATTCGGATAAGTGACTGTGCTAACGTTACTGTTACTTGGTATTTTAAAAGTCGTACGTGAACTCCCCGGTGATTGCGGTACAGAAACTCCAGCGTCTGCTTTTGGCGCGGGATTATGAAGGCGGCATGAAGCGGTTGAGTTGCATCACCAGTTGAACTCCCCACGATTTTAACAAGTTGAGTATTTCCAGAATCCACATTTTAGGAAAAAATTGTCGTTTGAGGTCCAGTAGTCGATTGAAGCGATGTAGAAGGAGCAGTTTCGTCACCATTCGTTTCCTTCATCGTGGAGATTCCTTCGTCGTTAGACTTTGAACTCGTAGCTTCCATGATAGATCGTAGCATAAACAGCACTCACAGATAGATATCTTCAGATTCCTCTATTTCGTTTGCGATCTCTTCCATAATTTCTTCGTCGAGTGATTTAACCAATGCTAGCTTTTCGTTTAGTGAATCGGCGATAATCTTTAAGCGTTGTTCGTCTATTTCATCAGCGTGTAGAAGATCATCAGCTTCGTTCATAAGTTTCGTCATATATTACACTTTGATTTCCACCACGTTTGGCGCGGGTGCGCCCTAGTTTTTCGGCCATTCTTCGGTAGTGTCGAGGTTACTGCCCTACGCTGGGCGCCATTATATCGAATAAGAATTCTCGCAGTCCATTTGATTATTGAAACTTGTTTATTCGATGACTCGTATTCACAAAGAAATTAATCAGAAAAGCACATGCGTAATTATATTGAAAGTCTCGTGATCAACTGTCAATCATAAGTGTCATTTGAACTCTATACAAACAAAACATAAACAAAAACCCCATGTAAGCTTAAACGTTTCACGACAAAATTCAATAGGCCATTTCCGAGTTCATGTCTGCCTCCTCTTCAAAGCGAGTCTCTAAGTGCGAAGGTTCTCTTATGAAAATTAGTTTTCATTCATATGTAAGGTGGAACTAATTACCATCACCAGAACTTCGCACATAGACTCGCTTTGAAGAGGAGGCAGACATGAACTTGGAAATTGTCTATTTATTTTGTTTGAGGGAGCTGGCTTGGCGCAGTGGTGTGAGCACTCTCTTCCTACCAATGCGACCCAGATTCGATTCCCAGACTTGGTGTCTTATGGGGGTTTATTTGTTGGTTATCTACTCTCAGGGTTCTCCGCTTTTCTCCTTCTGCTCAAAAACCAAGCTACGATTTGATATGAGTTGATTTGATTTCTCTGCTGTGTCCCAAATTAGTGCCCCACCGCCAAATACAGTTGACACTTCAATAAAAAGTCCAAAGTTCATTTTTCATCACCTTCAATATTAGGTCCAGTATGTGTTTTGTCAATTGCCGGCCAGTACCGAAGGGGAAAGTCGTACATTTTAGCCGAAGCTTTTGACCAGCCAGACGTTTTTCCTTTGGGGCACCACTTCGAACCTGAAACAATGGGAATATGGATGTGGATTGTGCCTCAAAAGTTTCAGGTAATGATAAGGATATCTTTGTCTTTATTTCTGCTTCTGTGACCTCACAATACAAGTAGAATGAAGATAATTTAAAATCTGCGCATGTCAAGTAGAATTAATATGCCTCGAGGTTTAAATTTCATTCGAATGTTTCGCTTTTCACTGCCGTCAATCACTTTAGCGGAGCTGCCTTGTGGTTGGCTGAATGTCATGCACTCATGCACAACTTTGATTGACAATAATGAAGAATGGCACCGTTGACCAGAATTCAGTAAGAAAATGAAAGGCTCAAAGAATTGAGTAACCATAGATTTTTTATTGATAAACGAGCTGCTATTTGCATTCCAAATATAAAACTGAACTGTGACAACATGTGTACATGTATCTGTTCAGCTCACTTAGAGGAGAATAGTGGGATCTCAGTTTTGGGTCATTGTAACGGTGGGGCTTCATAAAGCGAGCCAAACACGTGTAACAACAACAAACAAGAGTTTTGGAGCGGTTTTCGAATGAGTGTCGTAAAACCAAAACCAAAGTAATTACTTTGGCCAATCAAAAAGGACGGAGACAATCCAGTAAACCAATCAAAACTCGAAGTAATTACACGTAGCCGATACAAAGCGCAGGCAAATGTGCACGCGCTAGCCACGATCGGTTTTGGTTTCACTTCTGATTGGTTGAAAAAGTGGCGCGAGAACTTTGAACCAATCACTGAGTGAAGTAATCATAAACCAAAGTAATTATCTAATTACTTTCGACACTCAATTGAAAACCACTCTAATGGCCTCTGCAATTAAACGCACATGGTTGACTGGATCATGTGACCATGACAGTCATTACTAGCCGTTAAATTTACCAGTACTTGCAGTAGAATTTCAGAAATGTGTTGACTTGCTATGTAGCTTTCCAATGGCCAAGAGTGTACGGTGGTGCTTCTGGATTCCGAAGGAATTGATACAGTCGTTGGAGAGGGTTTAGACGACCACCAAATCTTCACTCTTACTGTCTTGCTGTCCTCCGTGATGATTTACAATTCCACTGGCGCACCAACGAGACACGATCTTGATGGCTTAGAGTATCCTTTCTTAAGTCGAGAGTGAGAAGTATTGTTACTGTCACGAGCTCAAAAAAAAAAAAAAAAGAAAAAAAGAAAGACACTTAAACTTAATTAAAAACATGTTTATCATTCAGAAACCTTGGTGTTAATGTTTCGAGATAAGACTTGAGGATAAAAACTTGAAATCAGGCTTCGTATAAAATCCGTGTATTGAGAAGAGTATACAATTATAAGCTTAATAAATAGCTCATAGACTGAAGTTATAATTCGTCATTTTCGTGGAAGCCATCAACGTGCAAACCAGTTTTAACACTGAAACTGAACTATTTGGAAGGATTGAATGTACCCAATTGCTTCACATAAAGACAAATGTGACATAATAGATTACCATGACAACAGAAAAGCCATCTAGAAGCGCCCTATGTTTTGTCTTTAAACGCTTTTATCTCACAAACGAACTCGGTAACCTCAATTTTTATTCCTGAAAAGTGATCAACCGGCGAAGATGAAACTCTCTTTAAAGTTATAAAAAATTCTCTGGAGCGGATATAGAGCCACGTTAAAATTTTCCAGTTGTAAACGTGGCTATGAATCTGCTCCAGAGAATTTTTTCTAGCTTTTTAGAGAGTTTTATCTTGGCCTGTTAATCACTTTTCAGGAATGGGGCTCACTTAGTTAGGTATTGAGATATAATCGTTTAATGGCAAAATATACACCCTTTTAAGAAGTCTAATATATGCCGTTTTCCGCTAATGACGTCGAACTTGTGCTTTCAAATTTTATTCAGAAATGTACAAAGGCTTTAAAACAACAAAAGAAATCGGAAAAGTTTTAAGCCTTTGTTCATTTCTGAATAAAATTTGAAAGCACGAGTTCGACGTCATTAGCGGAAAACGGTATATATTAGACTTATTAAAAGGATGTATAGGGCGGTGTTTTTAGATAGCTCTTTTGTTGCCATGGTAGCATTTTACGCCATATTAATGAATGTATCTTGTTAAGCAATCATTGATATTTCATTTGGTTTCATAACATGGCCTTAATGTAAGTTAATCCGTCAATTAAGACATTCCCTCCAAATTTTTGAAACCGCGAGTTTCAGCCACCTTAACATCAGTGTATCCCTCGGAAGAAATCATCAAAACTAAATAAGAAATAGAGCTTATTCAGATGGATAAAGGGATTTAGAAACTGTGTTGGTTCGACGGTGGGGAAATGGGTTTATCAACTGGATTGATATAGTAAATTGACCACCTTGTGAAATTTGAAAGAGATCGTTTCGAGCGTTAACCTTCAACTTTGACCGTCAGAGCGATTTAGGAAAATATGAGTTGTTAGCGTTTCATATATAGCGAAAGATAGAGCTAGATAACACGAATAAATTAGTTGAAAGAAAAGCGTTAATTAATTCCGTGGGGAGAGAGGGAGCCGATTTGAAAAATGAATCTTTGTTTGGCCTTTATTTCCAGCCTTCTTTGATGCTCTGATGCAGGGAAAGGCCGCTGGTCACCATGTGTTGGCTAGTGTTAACTTTCATTTTCAGTTCACATTTGCTGCCTCACTAATCACGGAATTAACAAACGCTTTTCTTTCAAATATTTTATTCTCCTTATTACTCACGTTGCTATATCCTACCAATAGCGTAGCTCCACCTTTTATTGTAAAAACGACAACAACTCATAGTTCCCAAATACGTGAGCTTTCAAGTTCAGCTCTACGGTGGTCAATTTACCATGTCAACCCAGCTGATAAACCCATTTCTGTGTTACTAAGATGGAGGTGAAACGGAAAAGGAAAATAAAAAGGTTTCAGGCTTTTTAGAAATTAGGGAACCAAATTAGCATGCAGATGTTCTATAAGGTTGGATTCCTCCAATCGCGTCTGACTTGACTTTGTCGGCGAGAGTCACGAACTTTGCCGCGCTTCATGAGAATACACGGTCCCGAAAGCATCACTCATTTGTTTACTTTAACGATTTTTTAGTTTTATTGTGAAATTGTCGGAGCGCATTAAACTTCGCTCAAGCAACGACGGAAAGCCGAGCATGAGGGCTTGCCGAAAAGACACTGAATTCTTTCACAAAACCTTTCCATTCTTCATGTGGCTTCTCAGAGACGTGGTAAAAAGCATCCCGCCAGATTGCGATAACATCAAAGAGTACATCTTAACGCGGGTAGGACATAATAGGTGCTGTTAGTGACACTAGTGCTTGCAAAGTATGCAAACGTGGATTATAAATTACCCAAGAAAGTACAGCTTGTTTTAAATACTGGTTCTAAAGGGGCTGTTTCACGAAATTTATTCAAATTCAGCCACTGGGAACTGGCAGCCAAATCAAAGCCAAACGTAAAAACAGCTTCTTAAAGCATTGATTGAAAAAAGCAAATGCAATAAGAGGCAGGGAAGGACAACATTAGAGGAGATTAAAATGGTTGCAATTAGGATTTTTGAGAACTGTTCAGACTAACTCTTTTTCAAAGTTCACCTCTGTTGAATGAAATAACTTAAGCTAGTAGATCACTTCTTCATTACGTTTATTTTTGTTGTTTGTAACTTAAATTATGTTTTGTCGACAGACTTTTTTTGAAACTAAGTTTTGAGTTGTGTTGTTTGAAGTAATTTCTGTGTTAAACCGGTTAGGTTGCATAGGATGCCTTTTGAGGGCACCCGTGAAGAGGGCTATGAACCGGCCCAACCTGTCAAAGAATCACCCACTGTTTTTAAAGACTAGGGGGTTCTATATAGACTACCTTTTATGGCATGACGCGACGTGAAATGATGTGACCTGACATGCATGTCATGCCATGACATGACAAAAAATGACGTGACCTGACAAATCCGACTGACCAGAGTACATAAACTCCCTGATAAGTCTCCTACTCTTCGTTCACCTTCCCGCCCTCTTTTAGCACAACCCACCCATCTCGTCTTCCAGAACTCGCTCGTATGGCGACCATGCTTGTAAATTCTCTGCACCTTTTCTCTGTAAATCCCTACTTGAACAAATAAAATCATCACCATCTGCTTTTACATTTAAAAGTAACCTTAACACATTCTTCTTCCGAGGACATTACGACCTATTTTTTTTAAATTTAGTGTTATTTTATCTTAGTAGTAGATACCATAAGTTAGTTTAGTCCTAGTTGCTGTTATAGCGCATTGAGTGTCAGCAGAAGCTCAGAACCTTGAAACATGAACTCTGGTTCAAAACTGGGGTTTTTTGAGTTTAAAAATTTCCTTATTAGGATTCAACGTACCTCGTGCATTTTCCCGCGCGTGCACCTTCGATCTTATATTTGTCCATATTTGGGCATAAAATAATAATTGGTGTCCTAAAATCGCCAGGTTTGCTCCAAGGAAAAGAGTTGCAAGTTACACTCTTCAAGTGATAAGTACTTATTTCTTCGTCTTCTTCTTCTTCTTCTTCTTCTTCTTCTTCTTCTTCTTCTTCTTATTATTATTATTATTATTATTATTATTATTATTATTATTATTATTATTATTATTATTACTATTATTATTACATTGCATGACATGTTATATGACCCACCAATAAATAATCATAGTCACGTAACAGACTGAGTGAAGAAGAAGATTGTCCGCATTCGCCATTGGGATAAGTTGGTTTCCTTTACTTTGTTCTGTGACCTGCATTTACAGTTATAAATCAAAGCTTTTTTTTTCTATTTCGAACTTTCTTTTAGGTATTTAAAGATCAAAGGCAGTCCGTCGGGGATAACGCTCAGAAAGTTGCTGAGAGCATACTGCGCTTTTTTCCTGGATTTCAAGCATTTAGCCTGCGTCCGCCAAGCGATGATGAAGAATTGCTGAGAAACATGAACAGCAATAAAAGCAGATTGAATCCCCGTTTTCTCAGCGGATTAAAACAATTCAAGCAATTATTGCGCTCAGTATTGATACCAAAATACAGCCCCAATGATGGTGAAATTGTAACAGGTGAAGGTATGTATGAAATTACGTGCCAGTAATGATTTTAGCGTCATCAGCCTCTTCTCCAAAGCGAGGTTTGGCCACAAATGCTTACTTGACTGTACATTACTTCGGTAAGATCTGAAGTTCCCTCTCTCTTCACTTGATTTACCGGCTGCTCTCACTTAACCTCTTTGGGTACATAAGGCCTCCCAGCAAGGTCGACCCATCAAGTTGTCTTGTCATTGGCACCCAATACCACGCCTCTCCTACTCCACTAGAATCGTTCTCGCGGATGACATGGATTATTCCTTGTCAACTGCATTTACATTTACCATTTAAGTTGGTCGCTTTATACACAGCATTTCAGACTGCACTGTATCCGCTCTAATAACTGAAAAGGGCTCAGTTGGTTAAACATCGGAGGTGGACCAACACTCATGGTTCTAAATAACTGCGACGAAATAGTTGCCTTCGAGTAACTTCACCCGGAAATGGTTCGATTTTCAGCTGGTCTCGACTAAGAACTGTAAACCGAAGGCCTCGTCTTACGATCCTTCACTCTGTTCGTAAATTTTGTAGAACGATTACACACATTGTATGCAAATTATTGTGGAAGAGTATTTTTGCTCTTTTTTTTTTCTCAATTTTTGCTCTTGTTTTAGCTGATCGTGTTGTAGCAACAACTTTCCATGCCATAGTTTCATGCTACATGTCTGCTGAACATTTTTTCTTATTGACTGAATGAATGCAATGATATTTGAAATGAATCATATATATATATATTGAAATACGGACACGGAATCAAATGAAGCTATGACCCTCGCAGTTATGAACGCAACTTTAGTAATTGCATAGACTGAGAAGCCTGAAAAATTCAGGACTTCAAAGGGGTTTGAACCCGTGACCTCGGGATACCGGTGTGACGCTCTAACCAACTGAGTTCAGTATGAAGCCACTGTCATTGGGAGCTGGTCATTTTTGGGTTCTAGTGTTGCCGCGATGAATGAATCAAATTAAATGACATTATACGAAATGAGTGAACTTTTCAGGCTCAGGTTCATAACTGTGAAGGAGGCAGTGTCAGTGTGGCCCAGTGGTCAGGGCGCTTTCCTTGAGATCCGGAGATCCCGGGTTCAAGACCCACTCCGACCACTCGTTGAATTTGATCCTGGTAGTCCCTGCTTCAACTTCCGAGCTGCACTTGTAAATAGCCAACTGGTTTGCCTCCAGCCAGTTGGGATTCTTAGCAGTTGTTGTTGTTCTATTCTGTCGTTTCGTTGTGTTTCATTGGCCCTGAAAAGCCCCTATGGGAAGCGGTCAATTAAGTATGTATAGTATTATGAGATCATATCTTCACTTGATTTCATATCCGCAGTTCAATATAGGATTCATTTCATACATCATTACATTCGTTGCTTCATTTATCACGGGAACATTATAAACCACAAATGACCAGCTCCCAACGTCAGTGGCTATGAAGCTATGAAGCTCAGTTGGTTAGAGCGTTGCACCAGTATCGTGAGGTCACGGGTTCAAACCCAGTTAAATTCCTGAGTTTTCAGACATCTCTACGAAATTCAAAGCTTGCACAATCCCATAACGCAATACGTTTTGGGGAGTTCTTTACATGAAAACAATACAAGTTATTTACTCTTAGCACTGTATCATGCTTCCGTGAACTGGAAATCCATTGTTTTTACTTAAAGGACCTTCCAAAACGTATTGGATTATGTGATTGTGCAAAGGGTGAACTGCTAAAATTGCATTCACAACTGCGAGGATCATAGCTTCACTTAAATAATGATAATCTCATCACTTTTGTTGGGCATATAGTTTTGTCGGGTTTATAGTTTATTTGTGTCCCTCGTAGCATCATTTACACCCTCGCTACGCTCGGGCGCAAATGATGCTACTCAGGCCACAAATAAACTATATGCCCTCCAAAAGTTATGTGATTGCCCTATTCTCATGACAAACTAGGTTAGCGGCTAGGATTGTACTTGTAAACGCGAAAACTACAATGGCTTTGTTCATGATGATGTGCACGCAAATCCGTCAAAGCAGGGGTCTATGACTAGGAACGCACAACTTTAATGTATTTGTGGAGCGGCTTTTTTATAGACAGGGTTATTTTTAGATTGATTTTGCAGCGAAACCAGACCTTTCCAGTTAATCAAAAATCTGGCATGAGAAATTATTACCCATGGGATTGAGAAGGGTCACTCGTGCAAGCCAAATTTCTTTTCAGTACTCTTTTAAAAATAGCTTGATCTATGAAAATGCCGTCACATAGACCTAGTATTGGAGTTGTAGGCTCTCGGTGATGGACTCATGGTCAAAGGTAACCCTGTGTCCATTATACTTTAAATCAGGCCTTGCTGCCTTGGTCCAACTGTATGTTGACGCAATTAATACTCCTGGAGTAATTCCCAATGTCCAGACCGCCTGGGAAACGTTTGTCATGACAAAGTGTTCGGAAGCGTGTCAAGCATCGCTGAAGCTTTATGATGCCACGATGAACGCCGAACTGTCAGGTAAATTGCCATGCGATAGTGACTTCATCCGTGTCAAGCATGAATTGGCTCTTCAGAAGGGAGTAGCTCTTTTGGAAAAGGAAACCTTCGGAATTTCCGCTACCACAACAGAAAAGTACTGGAAAAAACTTACGGTAAGGATTAAAAAAAGAACAAAACAGGTCTTAACTTTTGTGATGCTGTGAGCTTTCCTAACATTCGTTCCCCGGCCACCGAAAGGTTGAGATTTCTGGATCATTGCAGTAATGAACTATACTTATTGGTGGTTTTCACGTTACGTCATCACTTCCATTTTGGTGGATGAAACAAAAGATTTCTCATTAGCTTCTTTTGTTTGTCCACCAGCAATTGTACATTGCTGCATTGTTTCCTGTCTCTGGCGATTGGTTGGAAACCACCTATACGTTTACCGGAAAAATTTCAGGCTTAGCGAGGAAGGGTCCCGTGGAATTGTTGTCATTTGTCATCGATGTCTCTCTACCAATTGCGAAAATTGCATTTCAGTATGACGGCCCCGTATCTAGGTAAAACGCCCTCCTCGATTGACCAATCAGATTTCAGTAATTTGGCCCTCTCATAATTATTATAAATGTCCTGAAGACCTACGACCTGGTCGTCAACAAGAACACCACAAAACAAAATTATCTCTGGTTAAAAGAGGAGAAATAATTTTAGCACATATTTTTGCGGTACTTTTCACAACAACGACGTGAAATCACCAAATTTAATGTTTTGACGACCATGCGTCCTCACAATTTTAATTTGGATATTTCATTCTCTATTTTTATTCTGAAACCCGTGCTCGTACCGTTTTATTTTTTGGAGACTTCGTCCACATTGTGTGAAGTGAACGACATGGAATATTCGCGAAAGACTTACGAAAGTGCGAAGTTATAATTTGAGGTGACGTTTTCTTCCACGTCGCCGTCGTAGATCTTAAAGTCTCTAAAATGGCCGTAAGACAAATTCATTTTACGTCTTCACCACCCTGACACAAATTCCTGATACGAAAAACCCAAAGGCTAGGCATCACTAGACATTTAACTTTAAAAAAGAAACAAATATCAGAAAACAGAAATAAAAGCCAATAGCCCAGCTTCGATATATGAAAATACAGTTCTAAACAAAAGGAATCATCTCGAGGCTCTGTCGAGGCTCTGGGGAATAAACTGAAATCCTTATATTTATTCTCCAGAGCCTCGAGATGATGCCTTTTGTTTAGGACTGAATTTTAATATATCGAAATTGGGCTATTGAATCCCTGTTTTCTCAGCGGATTAAGACAATTCAAACAATTGTTGCACTCAGTATTGAAGCTATGAAGCCAAAGTACAGTCCCAATGATGGTAAAATTGTTACTGATTAAGGTAGGTATGAAATAACGTGTCAGTAAACAGAATGATATTAGGAACTTGTGCGAGATTAAGGGCGGTACCTACTAATTCAAAGGGATTTTTGCGCGGGTTCCTGAATATGCGGGAAAAGCAGATCTTAACAAGTGTTATTGAAATCCAAATTGTAAAAAGCTTTAAAATACAAAGCAAAGTATGGCGTTCTTTGCCAAATTGAAGCTTAATTATCTCTGAAAAATGCATGGTTACCCCCATATTTCTTTTTGGATACAAAGAGCTCTTGCTGAGTTCTGCTTTCTCCGCATAGTTTTGAACCGCGCAAAAATATCCCTGTATTAATAAGCACCGCCGATAGGAAATCCGAGTATCTCGAGATGCGCAGAACGTACGCGCAATAACAATAGTAGGCACCGTCCTTAATTGTCCTAAATACTTGAGAAAATCTACTAACTATGATTTGACAAATCTTTTGTCCCAAGGCGCTATCAAGCGTTAAAAGGTTAGTACAAAGCGTTAGAAGGACTTCAAAGCCGTTGGCAATCCGTTAACTACCCGTTAGTTTTCTAACGTTTAACGGATGATCGTTAGTGTACGTTTTCCCATGAAGGATCACAAATAGTTTTCTTTTGATCCTGTGCAGCAGTCCATCGGTAGAAGTCTTCCTCCCAATTGAATTCTTAATCGGGCGTTTTGACAGACCTAGTTATTTTTAGAAACACTTTTCCGGGAAACAGCGTTTCCCAGCTGGTTACATTAAGCTAATCAGTGCTGTAGATTACGCATTTACAATTCCGCATAAATTAGCTGTGACTGAAACATGGCGGACAGACGGGTAAAAGAACTCAAATTCCGACAGAGGTAGAAAGCAGATGGATCCCTCAGCTCTAGTGCCGGGCTTGTTCTCATGACAAAATACATGATGCCAATTTCTACCTTTCATCTTCCTTCCAAGAGCTTGAGGCTGTTGTTTTGCTTCACTTTCCAGATTCTTTTTTAGCCGTACCGGCACGTCGTTTCTTCGGACGGGAATCCTTCGAAGTAGTCGCTTCTTTGTGCCCATAACTTTCTTGGCTATTTTCTAACTGGCTAGCTCTCATTCTTCATTACCCTCACAGTCGTCACCTAAATACAATTTATCGCTACCTCCTTCACTACTTTCTACCTCTGAATTTGAGCTTTCCAATTTCCCTGATTCCCGTCTGTCCGCCATGTTTCAGCCAGAGTTAATTTATGCAAAATTGTAAATGCGTATTCTACAGCACTGATTCACTAACCGTAACCAAGCAAACGCTGTTTCCCGGGAAAAGTATTTCCAAAAATAACTACAATATTGTAGGTCAAAACTCCTGATCCAAAAGGTAAAAGGGGACTTAGGGAGAAGAAGGCTCCTAGTGTAGGGCTCCTGTCCTGTGCTGTTGCAAATCATTTTTTCTTTTAAATTCTACTTTAGGGATCTTTTGATGAAAAATTAGGGTGGTGGCAGCTTGAAAATGGAAAATTAACCCGTGCAGCCTGCGACTCTCTTCTGAAGAAGTTAAAAAAGAAACACTTGGATCCAGTGCTTGCTCGGCTCGGAAAGGAAGGTGCCAAGATGTCATTTGATGATATCCAACAGGGATACAAAAGGATCGAGCAAGACTTCAAAGCCAGTGCCAAAGGAGCCAAAGACGTCTGTGCTGAGGTTTTCTATGAATTTCATCCGGTAAAAAGATTTTTTTCTTGTGCTGATCGTGGACCCCATTTAAACCCGTTGAAATTCATTATTTAATGCAGAAATGTGTCATATACAATCAGCTATACTCGATCAATTAAGAAAAACTAGTAATTACCATGAGTAAGTGGAATGCTGCCGAGATGTAGCAAAACGGATCAAATGCCATGCGCAACATCGCTGCCCTTGATACCGTGGGCACAACGCAGATATCCAGAAATCCGCCCATCTCAAATGAACACGATTAGAAGGGATGCCGCGGTTACATGGCAGCAATAGCTCGAGTTCAATCGAGTGTCGTAAAACCAAAACCAAAGTAATTACTTTGGCCAATCAAAAAGGACGGAGACAATCCAGTAAACCAATCATATCAAAACTCGAAGTAACTAAACGTAGCCTACACAAAGCGCCGGAAAATGTGCACGTACGAGCCACGATTGGTTTTGGTTTCACTCCTGATTGTTTGACAAAATGGCGCGAGAACTTTCAACCAATCATTGAGTGAAGTAATGCAAAACCAACCCATTCGCCAATTACTTTGGATACTCAATTGAAAACCACGGACCGGTGGCTCTGTTGGTTGAGCACCGGGCTGCCATGCGGGAGGTCGTGAGTTCGACTCCGGCCGGACCAACACTCAGGGTCTTTAAATACCTGAGGAAAAAGTGCTGCCTTTGTAATTACATCCGCAAATGGTTAGACTTTCAAGTCTTCTCGGATAAGGACGATAAGCTGGAGGTCCCGTCTCACAAATAACTTCCATGTTCATCAGTGCCCCGTGGGACGTTAAAGAACCCACACACATTTCGAGAAGAGTAGGGGATGAAGTTCCCGGTGTTGACTGTCCTCTGTGTGTATATGGGTGGGTGGGTATAGCAGGTCCACATCAGCTGAATAGCTGACAAAACTTTAACCTGCTTAAACAAATAAACAACAAACAAACAAACAAACAAACAAGTGTCAGATGCGCGCTCCTAATCCACCCTTGCCTCCCTTTTCTTGACGGCCTTTTTTTATTTTTTATGAAAGCTACTAATGGAAGAGATGAAGCAATATTTCGGAGTTTTGCAGCAACTGAAAGACTTCGACGAGAAAAAGAGTTTGGAAATGGCAGCTCGAGCTTATCAAGAGCAAGAAATGAAGAAGCTTGAGGTGAGAGCAATAACATCGCGCATGCTCTGCAGCTATGCGAAACCCGTTGGAGGGGGGAGATTTAAAAAAAATGTCATTTTGCTCTTTAATTTAAGGGCCCACTGACGTATTTTTTGGGGTGCGTTGCTAAGGATGTAATGATTAAGTAATTTGAGAGAATTTGGCATTATTTTGGTCAGTTTTCAACTTTTGTAAGCCAATGACCCTAAACATGACGTCATCATACCACGCCCATGGTCACGTGACCAATAAAAGAAAACTCGAAATTTGTCTCCGTGCTACGCAATTTGGGTATTTAATCGATGGTTTGATAATTTGTATTTGTTTTTGCATCCAGCCAAGCATGGTTTTCTTTTTATTTTGAAAAATGTTCTTTTTAGAGACATAAACGATACTGAAATACCCATAACGTTTTCAAAAAAGATGATTTAAAAAAAATCAATGCTTAGCTATATTCTGTATTTGGGGATGAAACGTGCCATGTAAAAAAAAATTTAATTCAATTTAAAACCGCCGGAAATTAAGCTTTTTTCTCAAACCGGAAGTCAGTTCGTTTACGCATGCGCAGTTGATCTGAGAACGAGCGCGAGGAAGGGCGAGGAAAAACCTTTCGATGGAAACAACAGTTTGTGCGGTGACTTTAGCTTGTGAGTGGGTTTTCTTGTCAGGTCATGATATGATGACGTCAGTCACCGGAAGTAACATTTCACTTCCTTAGCAACGCGCGAAAGATCCGTCTGTGGGCCCTTAATCGGTGACTGCTTTCTTGGAAGAAAGAAATTAAAAGAAATATCTATCGCAATTTTGATGAGTAAAATGCACTAAGCTAGTAAATTCTAAATCCCTCTTATCCACTTCGATTTTACAAAATGACTGCAGGTGGCAAATTAATTAATGCACCAATAATTGGAGATGGGATTGTGAAAACAAATTTTCTTGAAAAAAGCTTTGCGCTATGCCTCACTTTGGGCTAGGAAATGGTCACTTGTGCCTGTACTGCCTCTTTCATTTCGCTCGCACGAGATTACTTACAACACTCCTCAGATTTGTGGGAACACAAATCCCCTTCTCTACCTCCCCACCCTACTCCAATTTTGATTTCGGAAACTGGCACTCCCCAAAAAATAAAAGTGGGAAAGAGGGCAAGGTGCGTTATTACGACACTCGTTAAGTGATTCAACTGAAGTTGTGCGGTATTGGAGCTCCCTCTAGTCTCATGTAGCCCTGCGGTTCCGAGCTCATCCGAGCTCAGTAGTAATCGTATGGTCGTAGCTTCGACTTTTTTCGGGAACAATCAGTTTTCTTCCTAATATACTCAAGTCACGATTGATGATTATA
>OX421447.1:7646367-7648867 GCA_949126865.1 Montipora capitata
AACTCTTGTTTATGCAAAGTCAAAATTTACTCTCCAAGACGCGTACGACGTTATTTATCACCAGGTAATTCCATCATTTTGGAAATAGCAGCTACTTTATGAGGGGGACATTGGGATTTTCGGTTTTGCGGTTTGGGCTATTTTTTAGATCGGTTTTCGGTTTTTGTGCCAAAAGACTTCGGTTTTTCGGTTTTGGTGGTCATTGCAGTTTGCGGATTTTTCGTTTTTTAGCATTTGGTTTTCGGTTTTTGTAGAAAATATCAGCGGTTTTGGTTTTGTTATCCGATGTGCTTTTTAGGTTTTCCTATTTTTTCCTATTTGGGTTCCGGTTTCTCTTAGATTTGAGCGGCAATTGATCTCGCATAGAGTGTTATTTATTTATTTATTTATTTATTTATTTATTTAATCTTTATTTAACCACGGTACAATTAATCAGCAATATAAAAACCATGGCCCGGTTGTTCGAAAGCCGATTAACTTAATCCAGGATTAGCATAAACTTTTGCTTCATTTTTTCAACTTTTTGGTGAAAGTTTCTTTTGCTTATTTTTGTTTTTCAAGATTGACTTCCTCCGATGTAAAGTTTTGCGGAATATCAGCGTTGAACAGCATTTGGGAGTAGAGAAATAAACTCCTTGGTTAATTTTAAATCTGGGATTAACGTTAATCGGCTTTTGAACAACTGGGCCCATATGTACAATTTAAAATTTAAAACCAACTATAGATAAAACTCTGTAAACTACATTAACTATCTTACTCAATATCATACAATAAAAGCTGCTTTCCATGAATGCCGTGTTTAGAATAATGGCTGAGATAACCTCTTTAATCAGTCATTTGAATTGACTGAGGAACGCTGCTTTCCTTAGTTCTAATGGCAAACTGTTCCACAAAACTGCGCCACTAAATAGCTAAAGCTGCTTTCTGTAGTAGTTTGTGCGCGGTTGCGGAACATTTACCTTATTCACAGTGGCCTCTCAAACAATACCAGAATCGCGATGGACAAATTTCGAGCAGAGATACTCAGGTGCTGGTCCCCGTAGGGACTTAAATACCATTGTTGCTCTTTCAATTTGCCTTTGAGAGACTAGGGATTTCCATCTCAAGAGTTCAAATAAATTGTTGACATCAGCGTCATAGTTAGAGTAGGTCAAGACACTGGCTGCTCTGTTTTGTAGTTTTCGCAGTTTGTCCTGCAAAGTTACTCCACATTTTCCCCAAACAATATATTGCA
This sequence comes from Montipora capitata, assembly GCA_949126865.1. Classification (NCBI taxonomy): domain Eukaryota; kingdom Metazoa; phylum Cnidaria; class Anthozoa; order Scleractinia; family Acroporidae; genus Montipora; species Montipora capitata. The sequence continues at coordinate 7,647,602 of OX421447.1, forward strand.
GTAGTTGAAATGAGGTTGTACTAGGGTCCCATAGGGGACAATATGTCTGTTTTCATTCACGTGATCAGTAAACTTGTTTTTCCTCCGAAACAAAAGAAAACGTTTGAGTGATAATAGAGCTCAATTCCCGGAGATGTCGCATGAAAACACTCTATAGCCGCGAAACGCCAAAGTTATTGAGAGGAATGCACGTGACAAACTAAATGTCACGGTAGGGATCACGCGTGTCGAATGATGCCCGAGTTGGTGCGGAGAGAATGAAGATGAAGGACCCCATGAAGATCTGAACGAGCATGAAATGAGTAAGGAAGCTAGTGACTCTGATGAAGGCCAGCAAGAATTTGATGAAAGTAGTGACGAACACAGTCAGTGCAGATGACAACAATTCCCAAGGCCAGCAAGATGAATTAGGCACATCGACGAATTTTCTCTTTGGTGCTACGTCGCGATATGGAAGGGCGGTGCTCGGGGAGGCGGGGTCCCATATAAAAAGAGGGGGGATGCTCGTCGTCTCGCTTGGAGGTGTAAATCTCACTTAGGGTGTTTTGGACAAAATGCAATCATATGTAGCCGTGAAGGTCTCCTTTAGGGTTGCGCGCGAAGAAATATAAAAGTGTATATTTACACTTTTATATTTCTTTTCGCAGGTGAAAGTATTCGATGTCTTTGTCATCATTAAAAGTCGCTGTATTTTTAATTTCTCTGTGTTATAATATGGTCTCTTTTAGGGGTCAAAAAAAGCCTAGGCCTTTCCCAGATTGGTCTTCTTTAGGGGTTTAATGTAAAATTTCCGATGAGCATCCCTCTCCTTTTTGTATGGGAGTTCCCCCGGGAGGGGGGAAGGGGGTGGCGGTGAGCTTCAATATTCAACTGCTGTTTTAAGTAAGTATCTGTTTATTACCACATTTAATCTTTGAGCAAGTTCCTGCTGCCATGTAAAACAAGGAACAAATTGTACCGGTTAGCTTCCTCAGTGCAATCGCATGTTTTAGACCAAGATTAAACATTCCATTCGAATCTCCAAACTGTCCTGTCTTAGTTATCAAATAGAAATGTTCAATTAGAGATTTTCGATTGAAGGTTCCGAAGATATAGCTTTTTGCAATTGCAAAATTGCAATTCTAGAGAGGACTTGTGTGCAAATTCTCCTAAGTTAACTTGGCTCCATTACCAGCTGCTTTACGCAAAATGAGCCCACAAAGTCCGGGCTCGAGAGAGCGGCAGAAATAAAGCCTATGATTTCAGCAGATACTAAAAGATATGAAG
>OX421447.1:7658867-7666367 GCA_949126865.1 Montipora capitata
TTGTAATCCCATGTTTTGTTTTGTTCATAGACTTGTCAAGCATTTTAAATAAGCTTTACAAAAAAATCATTGGTCCTGACTTGAGTGTTACTGTTGACGAGAAAACAGCCTTGGCAGATGCTATGCTTGTCTACAAAAATCCAGCGTTTGATGAAACACGGCCGTTAACAATAAAGTTCGGTAACCAGCCAGCATTGGATGTAGGTGGACCGAAGAGAGAATTCTTTACAAGAGTTTTTCAAGAACTAACTCATGATGACAATAGCCTGCACCTTGATCTATTTGAAGGACCACCTGATAGATTGATGCCCAGATATTCAGCCCCTTTAGTGTACTCTGGAGTTTTTAATGCTGTAGGGAAAATGATAGCTCATTCTATAGTCCAATGTGGCATTGGGTTTCCACATCTTTCACCTCCAGCTTACTGGTATCTGATTACTGGAGATGTTTCAAAGGCTGTGGGGTACTGCTGTATTGCTGATGTAAAGGACGTACAAGCTGCTGCTATCATTGAAAGGGTGTGTGATTTAATTTTAGTGAGAGGTCCTTGGGGAAGGGGGGGGGGGGGGGGGTTTGGTGGGTTCATATAGCATGTGGACAGGGGCCACGGGTAGTTTTTTCCATCCCCCATTTTTTAATAAATTGCTGAAACCCTTTGAGAGTTGTCAGTATGACAAAAGATGTTCTGACATTTGGTAAGCACGTTTCACTTAGCTGGCTTGGAATAGTAAATGTACGCTACATCACGTCTCCTTAAATAGAAAAATAAATTTGATATAGCTACAGCTCAGCATAGAGTACACAAGATTTCAATAAATGCGTTTTCACTTTCAAAACAGTAATGTTGTTGTTGTTGTTGTTGTTGTCATTCTGCCTAAAATAGTTGATGAACAGTCAAGAAACTGATGACCTGTTGAAGGATGATGAGTTTATAAGTCTTCTCTCTGATGCCGGTTGTTCCTCGTCGGTGAGTGTTGCTTAAAATCAAAATTGCAAATGTCGAAAATATGTTTTCTCTTGCATCTGTATTTATGTTCATTCCAAGATGAGGTAGGGCATCTGAATGTGTGCGAAGAAAAATTGTTCTTTTTGGGTGGAATGTTCTAAGAAAAAAAAATTTACAATTTAAACTGAAAGGTACATTTTAAATCTTAAAATTGGTTTTATTTGGAAAATCACACATTAACTCAATTGGTAACTTACAAATAGTATGTGAGTTACATTTCATTTATCACATATGATATTCACGTTAATTGATAAAGAATTTTTTTTTTTTGCCTACATTACAGTGCTGGAAATAACAGTCGGTCATCGGACATTGTCCGACCAAATTTTGATAATGTCCGGCCAATTTCACATTATGATCGGACATGATGACCGAACATCTCACCAGCACATCTTGAGTTATCTTCTACAAGGCGTTGTCAGTCAATGTTTTATGTCCGGCCCAATTTGTCAAATGTCCGACCAAAAGGAAGATTTTAAAGGACATATGTCCTGTGAATAAAGAAAAATTATTTCCAGCACTGCATTAGGTAAAAAACAGGCAGCTCCTTGTGGAAAGCTTAATGCTTCACACAGTACTAAACAAGAAAACGGTAGTGCTTGATCAACTAAGACAAGGCCTTCAAACCCTTAAGGTCTTGGATCACATGATAAAGGCACCCACAGTATTTGAGGGTCTGTTCCTCTGTTGCGGTAAAGAATTGACCAGTTCTCAAGTGATAAGTTGTTTGCATTTTCGTGAAGAAAATGCACATGGTGAAACACGAGACCACTTACTCAAGTACATCAATGAGTGTACAAGTGAAGGTAAGATTACATTGTGAGTTATGGAACATAAAAATTTGAGGCCAAAAAATATCAAGAAAAATGACACAAATATCTCCTATAATCTATATACAGTACATATAAATCAGATTTCAATCATATTTCTCATGTATGAAATTTAGTATTATTTATGAACATTTCTTACAAGAAAAAAAATCATTTCATTCATATTGTGTGCACTAACCCACCAGTTCTTATCAAAAATACTATTCACACGAAATGCCTGTGACCATAGCAAATTTGATGACATGTCATGTTAGTGCAATTCATCTAATATGGGTAGTTTTTACCATGTCATGATAACATCTTTTTGTTCCTATAGATCTAAAGAACTTCTTAAGATTTGTGACTGGTTCTTACCTTTTGCCACGAGGGAATATATCTGTGGTGCTCAGTGACGAAGGAGAGTGCATATTTGCATCAACCTGTCTTCTTGAAATTCACCTTCCAAGATCGTTTCTTGGCTATGAGCAATTTAGCTCAGCCATGAAGGCTATTTGTGATCCTGGAGTGGGGGCATTTAATATCCTCTAAATTGCCTTGATCAAAGCAGATGATGTCATATGCAGATAGTTGTTACTGTTATTAATGAAATGTTACTTATATATTTCTGGAAATGGCAAAGTGGTCCTATTCCATTGCCCTATAACGCTATTACGTCACAGTGTGTTTACAGAGGGTAACTGAATCGCCGAACATGATAGAAACTCCGACTAAATCTTTCTCTTCTCAAGTTATCTACCTCCAATATCTTTTATGTGTCAGTGTTTATCGTTTAAAAAATGCAATTTTGTCATGTCTTCCTTTGTGTTGTTGTCATTCTGCCTCCCCCCTAGCGACCTTGATCCTTAGCGTGAAAACAATAGATTGTTTCGAACAGTCATCATAGTGTTAAAGGGAAATTATAACTTGTTTTGAAAAAGCTGGTTCATAAAATCATCATTATTTTATTTTATTTTTATTATTTTGTAAGTGAATTTTAACATGAATGACTTCTTTATGATATCGTACAGTAGAGAAATTACCCAGCTTCACAGTATGTAGGGCTAAATCACGGCACAAAACGTTTTGAAATGGTAGCGACAATGATGAAAAGAATTTTTGGTTTTGCTCTAATCTGGACAAAACTGAAGCAATTTGAAATGTGAGCCCAGATTCGAAGGCTACAATCTTCGTTTGAATATTGCAACTTTCGAAACAAACCCCTAATGAAATTTATAACAAACTGAACCTTTGAACCTCAATAAGAACGCATGAGCTGGTTTGACTGTGAACTGTACCATGGATGTGGTTCTGTATCACTCTTTATGATATAGACATCAGTATTTTTCTTTAAATTTCATATGTACCTCCATCCAGGATACAAGTAACCTGCGATCAGGCCCATTTTTAACTTCGCCCATATGTTCCCTTATGTCGTCGCTCGCTAAAATTGGGCCTGACCAAAAGTCTCTCAAGAATTCCCGACGGTCGGCCAAATTTGGCCAACTTTTGGCCGACCAAACTCGTGATCTGATTGGCTGTTGAAACGCCGGAAGTGAAAATGTCATCGTGATTGCGCGGAGCTCTCGCGAAGTCCTCGAGACTAATCCGTCATAAGCGTACGAAAAAATTTGCTGCCTTTTGTTCTTACAATGACGTGGACGGTGCAACTTGATTTTATTTGTATAAATGGAGATATGCCATCTGGAACATCTCATAACTTGTCCAGAATCGGGTTTGAATCTCTGGAAAGAGTGAAATTAGCGATTCCGTTGTCGAGCTCTGTGGCCATGTGGTTGAAAGTACTTTGGCACAAACTTCCCTGATGTTTTGAAAGCTAAATAGCTGGTTCTTTCAAATGGCAATGAAAGCCGATGCATATTGGTTTCCTGGATGAGACAAAGGACATATATATCAAAACGAGGAGATGCTGATAAAATCGCAAGTTACACGAATGCATGTTTTGAATATCTGTGTATCACTTACTGTACATGACACGGTTTGTTTGCACAATTTGGAGTCAAGATTGCTTCATAATATTTCCAGTTGATTTAACTCTCGCTCCAGAGAGACCAATTGTACAAATATAAAAGAAATGTTGCGAGTCCATCTTACTGTTCGTACTCCATCAAAAGATTAACGGCCAAAGTTATCATGATTTTACTGCGCGCAACTTCTAGAAATACACTGCAACTGAATTAAGATATTACCCGAAAAAATCACCAAAGAAACCTTCATTGGCAAACACGTTAAAGGAATAATGTATTTCTCCTTTTTTTTCTTTAAAAATCTATTGCCAAACCGTCCAACGACAAATTGCTAGGTTATCTCAATTACAAATGAAGCTGTCCAGCTTAAAAGATTGCACAATCGGTGAAGTTCAGAGGAAGAATTACGCCGGCCTTTGCCGCAATATAGTCGTCGAAAAGGTACAGAAAGTAACATTCCCCATGCTTTAAATGTGTTTCTCTCAAATTAAAGCCAACGGTAACTTTCGAATTCGTTTATAATATTCCTCCCACGGTAATCAACTCTGGTCAAAACAAAATAGCGTGAATCTGCCGTCCACGCGTGTATTGGTGTAATGGAAGTAAATTTGATTGGCCGATGAAGGAACTGTCAATCAATCACAAAAAGTGGGCGGAAGGAATATCGAAGAGGAATTTGGTCAGGCTCTAATTTTCGTTTCGCCAACTCCACATTACGTACCACGCGAAACTAAAATAGAGCCTGATCGCAGGTTAGGATACAAGTGACATGTTCCATGTCTTCACTGGGAACGATATCGATGACGTCACTTGTAACATTTTCCCCCTCAGTTCAGAAGTTTTCGCTCATGTTTTTGTCTACAGAATAAAAAAGAACATTACACGTTGGTTTGAAGATATGAACTTTATCTTTTACCATCGTGTAATATCCTCTTTATATTACATTGACTGAGAGTGGCTGTTGATGAATGCCAGAACTTCCAAGTATAGATCAATGCCATGACTTTCACTGGCTCTCAAGGGATCTATGGCAGTGGACATTTCATGTTCTTGAGCGATGTCAAGAGGGGAAACAGTTTCCGGTACAATGACCCAATCATATTCTGTGTCATCACCTGTGGAGGGCCCATCCCAATCAATGCCACATTGTTCAATTTGTTCCTTTGGGAAAAAAAAAATATTACATTATGTCAAGTAAGGCATGTTAACTTATAACTCACAAAATTGCTCACAGTTAGCCGTTCTGAAATTCAAAAAAGGGTGGGACCGAGTGTAGAAATATCAAAGTGATAAAGAAATAAACGCCGTCACAAGAAAGACCATACTGAAATTAGTAACCTTACCGAGTTTGAACTTGTTTGGATGAATACTAACTGAATGGCAAATTTTTAAAAGTGGCAACAATTAGAGAGAGTGTATGGCGCTTGAGGTCAGTGTCCAGAAAAACCATACATTCTCTCTAAATTTTGCAAGTCTTAAAAAATAGCCATTCACTTAGTATTCATCCAAACATGATCAAACTCGGTAAGATTACTAATTTCAGTATGGTCTTTCTGGTGACAGGGTTCATTTCTTAATTACATTACTATTTCTACTTTTGGCCCTAGTCCCTCTTTTGAATTTTGGAAAGGGCAATTAGGTATGGGTCGTAAGTATAGAGGATTGGCCTGGAAAGTTGCAGTCAAGTTTGTTTTACCATTAACCCCAAAAAGGGAAATGCATGTGCAATTGCTTAGCCCATAAACCATAACACACACTTACATTGTGAACCGACCTCCGTATTTTGTAAGGCCGCCCATCCCCCATAAGTAATGTTCAGTAAAGCCTCCAGACTTACTTGTGTCTTTGGTTCATACATTTCTACTGCCACAGTTGATTGTGTACCTCTGAGTCGCAATAAGCCAAGAATGTATAGCTGCATAGGAGTTCTACTACCAGCAGTCCTAATCCTGTGCCTAACATACCCGGCCCTCCAGATATCTAGATGGCGGTTAATACGTGGCAGGAAAACATAGTGTAAGGCAAACAAATGGACAGGGTTTGATGGGTCAAGCAAGCTATTTTCCTCCAAATGATAAAATAGCTGGTAATATATGTAAAGGACACCATCGAAGACATCTCTCCATAAACGCTCGATTCTTTGGTTGTGGATGCTACGGCCTGCTATCATACTTCCTCTGCCTGGACCTCGTTGTGGATGGTTCAGCATATACATGGACACATCCACATTTTCCCCCCCCTTGTCAGATCGGACCCTAGAAGGAAGTCCAAACTCGGCAACGGCTTGAAGGAAAAGACTGAGGACAGTTTCTGCTTTGTTATTGTCCCCAGCCGTGAGGTACACAGGTAGTCTAGTAAAGCCATCAACACCACCATGCACAACTATTCTCCATCTATATAACAACAATTTAAAGATACGAGAAAAATTAACATAACAGCATATTAGAAAAGGCTCAAATGACTTTAATGTTCTCTACCTTATAAGTTTGTGATTCCCGTCAATATGCCACAGGGCCAATGGACCATTCACACAGTACACTGCTCTAGGGGTCAGTGAGAGCCACCTTCTTGCAATTCCCTCGGGATCTACTCGCTGCATAGATTCTCTCACTCGCAATTGTGAGACAGTGATGCCCCTTAATGATAACTGGGAATGCACCCTTCTGTACCCTGCATTTGGAAATAATCCATGAATATCTGTGACTTGGCTGTCAAGGTCACTATCAGGAATGGTAGTTTTTCTGTCTGTTATAGATATTCCATGACTTCGCAGGCGTCTTTTGATGGTACTCACAGACACCCCAAGTGCCAGAGCAATGTCGGGAATTGTTAGTTCGTGCTCGACAAGGTATTCCAGCTGCTCCTTTGGGATTTCAAATCTAGGACGACCAACTCTTCCGGAACAGCTGGTGGATGGCTGGGAAAATGTGGACGTCCACGTTTGCTCAACACGTGACAAGAGATTGTTGACTTGATAGAGATCTTCTCGGACTGAATCGTATAAATTATTTACAAAGGCAAGACGTGACAAATGCCGTGACAATTGCTGAATTCTGAAAAAGACGTAATCCGCCACGTCTTCGCTGACATCTTGCTCCAATCGTCTCGAGAGATCCAAAACAACAAGCCTTATGTTCTGAAGAAACGAATCGCATGCAGCCGCCATGTTTTATTTCAGAGAAGAGACTGAGAACGAGTAGGCCTGAGAATGAGTGGGCTTCCGAACGAGTGTACCGAGCTCCAGGAACGCCTGGCTGATGTTTTAAATTTCAAAAGTCGATTCGCACGTGAAGTCATCTGAGTAGGGAAGGGCCTGATACCCCCGGATGCAAGAAAAACTGCACTGAGTAACAACGCATAGTTAACGCTTGGAAATCGATCGGGGGATTAGCAAATAGCTTTTGGAAGTCAATCGGGGATTTATAGTTTTTGAAAGTCAATCGGAGGATTATAGTTTTTGGAAGTCGATCGGTGGATTAGTTTTTGGAAATCGATCGGAAGACAAAGTTGGTGATTCCAAACTCCAAACGTTGAATAAATTTTAATTTACAAATCATTACAGATGGTCGCTGTCATTCGCAACTCAAAACGGAGTTAAACAACATTATGAATTTTGACCCTGATCACGCGCCATACTCAGCCTTCTCTTGTGACTCTCTTGACCGTTGCTTCTTTGAACTCAGCGAGACAGAAATGACGC
>OX421447.1:7668867-7686367 GCA_949126865.1 Montipora capitata
TACTACCATTGTTCTTTGGAAATTGAATAGCTCCTTGATCACCTGGTTGCTTGAGAAGAAACTTGATGTGTTTGTTCTCTACATTGGTGAATGCAGCTACTAACTGTCCATTGTGGATAAACTCCAGGCCAACTCTTCTTTTAATTTATTATTTGTTCTTTGCAGGGCATCAACAATGGTTTCCCTTGTAAAATATTAGTTTAAAGGGTTTGTTAAAGCTGTTTCTTTCATAGGGCATTGTGGTTGCCAGATTCACTTTCAAACTTATCATGGAAACGTAAATCAATACCAGTGAAAAGTCAGTCCCTTGAATTGTTGATAGAAAATTAATTTAAATGCATATTGAAACATCAGTTGAGGAAAATTTTTTTTCATTCCCACTTTGTGAACCTAACATACATTGCTGCAGTTTGTTTATTGCTTGGTCATTCATATCACATCAAATTATTTAATTTTTAGGTATTGTCTCAGACCTCCATAGAGACACTATCTTTATCTAAAAACTTAACTGGTTGCTTTTTGGAGCCCTTTTGTGGCATATTATTTGTGGTATGGTTTTAAGGAATATTGCAGCCAAATCTAATTGAATATGAGACTAAAATATGCAGTTTCACATTTTGTGAATTTAAAGACTATTAATATTGTTTGCGCTTGTTTTAAAAGGCTTAAGGTTGGCATTCAAAAGTGTTCGTTCAATAATCTTATTCTGTAAAGATTACCTTGGGAGAATTGGATTAAGGCCAGTTTTTTTCTTCTAGCTTCTTTCCCCAGTGCCCTCTGAGAATGGAGGTGATTTGGTTTTGCCCAATGTTGAAAGATGAAACAATGCCTAAACCAGCCGCAAGGAATACTTCATAGTGCTTTTTTACAAACATGGGCATGAGGGTGCTTGTAAGCATCTGACCATTGTTTCGCACGCTAAAGTGATTATAAATAATTTATTTCTCTAAGAGAGTCTTCTTTTCGTGTCGGTCATTCAAAAATTGTTGGAATCACGTGTTTGAGCTGTTGGATGAAAGAGGCAGAACATTTGATGAGGCCCTACTGTGGAGAGGGGTCCTCGTTCCCTTTAAATATTTGCTTGTGTTTCCTTGTTCCCCAAATTACTTTCAAACTTGTTCCCAGCTTTTTGACCCCTAAAATTTAAAAATTTTGTTTAAATTGTTACTCTGTTCCCCAGTTCAAATTAGCCATAATCTCTTCTTCCCCAAAACCCCTGGGAGTGCCTCGTTGATGTTGATTCTCTTATTGGCCTCATAGTAATTCACTGTAGAATTGCAAGACACAGCAAGTTCTTATTTGGGAGTGAGGGAAAAGTTTTGAATGAATTTTCGCACAATACAAGAAACGCAATTTTGACTGCCCCTTCTAGTCTATTCTAGATCTTGCTCTTTTCGGACATGAATCAGCTTGTTTGCACCTTTCTGGCGACCTGCGGGAGGGCAAGCTCTAGCAGATCTTCCTTAGTGAGCCTTCGCTGAAAAACTTTCCAAGTCTGCCTTTTCCGTGTTAGGGGCCGAGGTTTTTGTGCAAAATTCATCAGCGACTTCCTTGCAGCTTATAAACGGTGTTCCTTCGAGCAATGGTCAATAAAAGTTTTGTAGTGCTTATACAAATTTTCGCTACTTAAAAAAGTATATTTACACGAAACACATATCAACTTGGCAATTTTTCTTTCCCGATACTCCATTTAAAATTCACGTGAGCGCTATTAATAAAGGGCCAGAAAACAATTTAATGGCAATTTTTTTGTCAACAAACATGGGTTGTCGGCGAGTAGAATTCGAACGTAAGCTGTTGGGTTTTGGCTGTTATTTGTGTTTTTTCTAACTATTCTAAGACGAATTCAGGCTGATATTTTCGAATCAAGTGTAAGAAGACGGCAAAACCGTATTGATAATGTATTTAATTGTGTTAACTCCGCGAATTTGGTCGCATCCTTTCGACGGGGTAGGTCGACAGCAATCATGGATGCCATTTACGCACAACCGAAATGCACTGTTTCCGGTGAAAGGGCAAATGATTGACAGGATAGCACGGTTTTGACTGCCGCGCGCACTGCAGGCGCGGGTTCCGTATGCAAGGAGGGAGGGCGCAAAAAATTAGAGTGGCGCCCATCTTAAGTCTCCTTGGGTGCTTACCATTTAGCCAAAACATCCGGAAATTTCGGTTTGAGGTCAAATGGAAAGGCAATTTTCCGGAAAGTCTTTTCGGAAATTGTGGACAACCTCCAGAGGTAGTCCTCTTTTTCCGTCCGGAACGGAATTCGCGAAATGCTCTTACCATGCGAGAACCTTCCGTTTCCAGGTCCTTTCTCACAAAATCGAGTAAAATATGCGGGATGGAATGCTGTGTAGTAAATTGTAAGCGCCATTCTCATCCGGTAGGTCATTAAATTCGGAAAATCGCTTACCTTTACGCAACGATCATTCCATCCGGATTATTTGGCTAAATGGTAAGCACCCCTTCACAGCTGTATTTCGGGATGCCACGCAACGCGTTGCGTGACATCCCGAAAGAAGGCTGTCAAGGAGACTAGCCTTCGGCTTGCCTTCGACTGCTGCCGGCCTCTCGTATATTTCCCGACGTAACTATCGTACCATCGCCCCATTTTTCGTGCAGCCAGAGCAACAGACTTTCCTTGTTCGACTTGTTTGCTTGCATGGAAACGCTTGCTACGCTACTATACGTCAGTGTCCATTTAGTTTCGCGTTTACACTTCTCCTGTGCCCCACGAGCGTCCCATGCGGGTCTCTGAGGATGGTCTATTGCTTGATGTGAAGTTCATACAACGATTTATTTTATTGATGGTACTTTCCATTGGTGACCTCGGGGTAAGTCAAATAAAACAAAATGGCGCACAAATGCGATACGGAATGTTAATTTGTAATGGTAATACTAATAGGAGTGAGTGGAGTCCAATTCGACCTGTAGTCATACCAGTCACACGAGTTAAAGTCCGATTTGCTTGGCATGGACTTGGATTTGCTTATTATCCGATTTGTTTATCATGGACGACACGAAGCCCTGTAAAATGCCGAAAAGGGTATCATGCCGAAAAGGGTACAGACGCATAAATTATGCCATTATGCAACACGCATGTCATCGGATAACAAGCAGCTTGTCTGAATGTGACATGGTATAAGATTTCGCCTCACACCTTAATGCGAAAAGGATGAAAGAAAAAACAGTACAGGGTTTACGAAGGGAAAATAATGCATTTCAATCACAAACATACATAAAGAAACTTCAATTTTGTCATCTCGAAACTGTTTCTTTTTTTTGCCGAGCATTTGCAATGAAGCAATTGCGAACATGTTTAACTGCATTACGAAATGGCAGTTTTAAAATATATGATAAACTGCAACTTTGCGAAACATCATTTGTCTCGTCATTTTTCAAAAAATTACGCAACCCCTTAAAAATCTCTATTTAAAGGACGACCAAATGCCTTATGCAATATTCACAATTCAGCTGAGTTCTTCGGCATAGCTACGCAAACAGACTGTCAGCACTATTATCAGATGTAGAAATTTCATAAAAGCGTGATGAACAACACAACAGCAACAACATCAGATACCGTAGCTACAGGTAAGTTGTAACATCTTACTAACGAAGAACTAGTCAGCAACCACATAGGGAAATTCCGAAAAAGTCAGAATTAATTAAACCTATGACCTTCAAATGACTAGCCTTTAACAGCGTTTCGAAATCTGGGTGATACAAGTAATAGTGTTACACAACGGAAACCCAACGGAATACACAACAAAAACTATATGAAATACTAATAAATTGGAGAAATGGGAGCGTACTTTAATGCGCGCTGAAAAACGCCTGAGACAAGCACTGATGTAACACAATTCAAAGTAAATGGAATAACAGAAAAATTAGAGAAATGAAAGCGTTTTTCGAGCCGTGCTGAAAAAGGTACGAGACTGGCAATCATGTAACACAACTGAAAAGAAATAAAATTACCCACATATCAGAGAAAAAAGAGCGTATGTTAAGGCGTGCCGAAAACGGTATGAGACTGGCAATAATGTAACATAATTCAAAGTAAACGGAATTATCGAAAAATTGGACATGTGAGAGCGTATGTTAAGGCGTGCCGAAAAGGGTGCGAGACCAGCACTGATGTAACACATCAAAAATTTAGAAAAATGAGAGCGTTTTTTGAGGCGTGCCGAAAAAGGTACGATACTGCCAATCATGTAACACACTCAAAGTCATTGGAATTATAGAAAAATTAGAGAAAGAAGAGCGTATGTTTAGGCGTGCCGAAAAGGGTGCAAGACTAGCACTGATGTAACACAATTCAAAGTAAATGGAATAATAGAAATATTAGAGAAATGAGAGCGTTTTTGAAGGGTGCCGAAAAAGGTACGAGACTGGCAATAATGTAACACAATTCAAAGTAAACGGAATTATCGAAAAATTGGACAAATGAGAGTGTATGTTAAGGCGTGCCGAAAAGGGTGCAAGACTAGCACTGATGTAACACAATTCAAAGTAAATGGACTAACAGAAAAATTAGAGAAATGAAAGCGTTTTTCGAGGCGTGCCGAAAAAGGTACGAGACTGGCAATCACGTAACACAACTCAAAAGAAACAAAATTACAGACATGTGAGAGAACAAAGAACGTACGTTAATGCGTGCCGAAAAGGGTGCGAGACTAGCACTGATGTAGAAAAATTCAAAGTAAATGGAATAATAAAAGAAATTAGAGAAATGAGAGCGTTTTTTACGGCGTGCCGAAAAAGGTACGAGATTGGAAATCATGTAACACAATTCAAAGCAAATGGAATTATAGAAAAATTGGACAAATGAGAGCGTATGTTAAGGCGTGCCGAAAAGGGTGCAAGACTACCACTGATGTAACACATGAAAAATTTAGAAAAATGAGAGGGTTTTTTGAGGCGTGCCGAAAAAGGTACGAGACTGGCAATCATGTAACACAACTCAAAAGAAATAAAATTACAGACATATCAGAGAAAAAAGAGCGTATGTTAAGGTGTGCCGAAAAGGGTGCGAGACTGGCACTGATGTAGCACAATTCAAAGTAAATGGAATAATAGAAAAATTAGAGAAATGAGAGCGTTTTTGAAGGGTGCCGAGAAAGGTACGAGACTGGCAATAATGTAACACAATTCAAAGTAAATGGAATTATAGAAAAATTGGACAAATGAGAGCGTATGTTAAGGCGTGCCGAAAAGGGTGCAAGATTAACATTGACGTAACACAATTCAAAGTAAATGGACTAACAGAAAAATTAGAGAGATGAAAGCGTTTTTCGAGGCGTGCAGAAAGAGGTACGAGACTGGCAATCACGTAACACAACTCAAAAGAACTAAAATTACAGACATATGAGAGAAAAAAGAACGTACGTTAATGCGTGCCGAAAAGGGTGCGAGACTAGCACTGATGTAGAAAAATTCAAAGTAAATGGAATAATAAAAGAAATTAGAGAAATGAGAGTGTTTTTTACGGCGTGCCGAAAACGGTACGAGATTGGAAATCATGTAACACAATTCAAAGCAAATGGAATTATAGAAAAATTGGACAAATGAGAGCGTATGTTAAGGCGTGCCGAAAAGGGTGCAAGACTACCACCGATGTAACACATGAAAAATTTAGAAAAATGAGAGGGTTTTTTGAGGCGTGCCGAAAAAGGTACGAGACTGGCAATCATGTAACACAACTCAAAAGAAATAAAATTACAGACATATCAGAGAAAAAAGAGCGTATGTTAAGGTGTGCCGAAAAGGGTGCGAGACTGGCACTGATGTAGCACAATTCAAAGTAAATGGAATAATAGAAAAATTAGAGAAATGAGAGCGTTTTTGAAGGGTGCCGAGAAAGGTACGAGACTGGCAATAATGTAACACAATTCAAAGTAAATGGAATTATAGAAAAATTGGACAAATGAGAGCGTATGTTAAGGCGTGCCGAAAAGGGTGCAAGATTAACATTGACGTAACACAATTCAAAGTAAATGGACTAACAGAAAAATTAGAGAGATGAATGCGTTTTTCGAGCCGTGCAGAAAGAGGTACGAGACTGGCAATCACGTAACACAACTCAAAAGAACTAAAATTACAGACATATGAGAGAAAAAAGAACGTACGTTAATGCGTGCCGAAAAGGGTGCGAGACTAGCACTGATGTAGAAAAATTCAAAGTAAATGGAATAATAAAAGAAATTAGAGAAATGAGAGTGTTTTTTACGGCGTGCCGAAAAAGGTACGAGATTGGAAATCATGTAACACAATTCAAAGCAAATGGAATTATAGAAAAATTGGACAAATGAGAGCGTATGTTAAGGCGTGCCGAAAAGGGTGCAAGACTACCACCGATGTAACACATGAAAAATTTAGAAAAATGAGAGGGTTTTTTGAGGCGTGCCGAAAAAGGTACGAGACTGGCAATCATGTAACACAACTCAAAAGAATAAAATTACAGACATATCAGAGAAAAAAGAGCGTATGTTAAGGTGTGCCGAAAAGGGTGCGAGACTGGCACTGATGTAGCACAATTCAAAGTAAATGGAATAATAGAAAAATTAGAGAAATGAGAGCGTTTTTGAAGGGTGCCGAAAAAGGTACGAGACTGGCAATAATGTAACACAATTCAAAGTAAATGGAATTATAGAAAAATTGGACAAATGAGAGCGTATGTTAAGGCGTGCCGAAAAGGGTGCAAGATTAACATTGACGTAACACAATTCAAAGTAAATGGACTAGCAGAAAAATTAGAGAGATGAAAGCGTTTTTCGAGGCGTGCAGAAAGAGGTACGAGACTGGCAATCACGTAACACAACTCAAAAGAACTAGAATTACAGACATATGAGAGAAAAAAGAACGTACGTTAATGCGTGCCGAAAAGGGTGCGAGACTAGCACTGATGTAGAAAAATTCAAAGTAAATGGAATAATAAAAGAAATTAGAGAAATGAGAGTGTTTTTTACGGCGTGCCGAAAAAGGTACGAGATTGGAAATCATGTAACACAATTGAAAGCAAATGGAATTATAGAAAAATTGGACAAATGAGAGCGTATGTTAAGGCGTGCCGAAAAGGGTGCAAGACTACCACTGATGTAACACATGAAAAATTTAGAAAAATGAGAGGGTTTTTTGAGGCGTGCCGAAAAAGGTACGAGACTGGCAATCATGTAACACAACTCAAAAGAAATAAAATTACAGACATATCAGAGAAAAAAGAGCGTATGTTAAGGTGTGCCGAAAAGGGTGCGAGACTGGCACTGATGTAGCACAATTCAAAGTAAATGGAATAATAGAAAAATTAGAGAAATGAGAGCGTTTTTGAAGGGTGCCGAAAAAGGTACGAGACTGGCAATAATGTAACACAATTCAAAGTAAATGGAATTATAGAAAAATTGGACAAATGTGAGCGTATGTTAAGGCGTGCCGAAAAGGGTGCAAGATTAACATTGACGTAACACAATTCAAAGTAAATGGACTAGCAGAAAAATTAGAGAGATGAAAGCGTTTTTCGAGGCGTGCAGAAAGAGGTACGAGACTGGCAATCACGTAACACAACTCAAAAGAACTAAAATTACAGACATATGAGAGAAAAAAGAACGTACGTTAATGCGTGCCGAAAAGGGTGCGAAACTAGCACTGATGTAGAAAAATTCAAAGTAAATGGAATAATAAAAGAAATTAGAGAAATGAGAGTGTTTTTTACGGCGTGCCGAAAAAGGTACGAGATTGGAAATCATGTAACACAATTCAAAGCAAATGGAATTATAGAAAAATTGGACAAATGAGAGCGTATGTTAAGGCGTGCCGAAAAGGGTGCAAGACTACCACTGATGTAACACATGAAAAATTTAGAAAAATGAGAGGGTTTTTTGAGGCGTGCCGATAAAGGTACGAGACTGGCAATCATGTAACACAACTCAAAAGAAATAAAATTACAGACATATCAGAGAAAAAAGGGCGTATGTTAAGGTGTGCCGAAAAGGGTGCGAGACTGGCACTGATGTAGCACAATTCAAAGTAAATGGAATAATAGAAAAATTAGAGAAATGAGAGCGTTTTTGAAGGGTGCCGAAAGGTACGAGACTGGCAATCATGTAACACAACTCAAAAGAAATAAAATTACAGACATATCAGAGAAAAAAGAGCGTATGTTAAGGTGTGCCGAAAAGGGTACGAGACTGGCAATCATGTAACACAAATCAAAGTAAATGGAATTATAGACAAATTGGACAAATGAGAGCGTTTTTTGAGGCGTTTTGAGCACGGTGCGAGACTGGCAATCATGTAACACAACTCAAAGTAAATGGAATTATAGAAAAATTGGTCAAATGAGAGCGTATTTTAAGTCGTGCCGAAAAGGGTGCGAGACTAGCACTTCTGTAACACAATTCAAAGTAAATGGAATAATAGAAAATTTAGAGAAATGAGAGCGTTTTTTGAGGCGTGCCGAAAAGGGCACATGGATTGTAACTAAATAGTCGATGTATTGTCAAATGATTTGTTTCTTTTAGGATGCAAGAATTGTGGCCCCTCTCCTTTTGTTGGACCAATGTGTTGCGAATGCTGGCGCAAGTTGTTCAATGTTGTAAAGTTTTTGCCGTCTTTGCGCGATCGAAAGGCAATTAAACCCGATTGTTTTAGTGTAAATGAATGGGGTGCTTTGCGTGAATTTTTCACCAAACATCGTAACAGACTTTTTTACAAGGGACTTTCCAGCAAACCTATTTACAGGGTTGTCGAAATGCCCGATGACGCCGCCATTATTCGTTTAGAATACACCAAGGGCGGTGACCTTATTCCAAACAGAGGTATCAAGCTTGTGTACAAAGAAAAGGCATTGGACATCCTCAAAGGCATCCATCACTCACCCGAACGAGGATGCACCGTGGTTGGGTTGAATAGCATTGTAAAGCAATTTTCCCTTCGTTACTTTTGTAACGGCATCAGGCAGTTGGCTAAACAATTTTTGAAGTCGTGTCCCGATTGTCAGTTGCATACTCCATTTCCAACCGTTTCTCCTCCACCCCGTCCAATTCGCAGCTATGGTGCTTTTGAGAGGCTACAAGCAGACTTGATAGATATGGCCCCAGGACGAAAGAGATCATTCATGACTAATAACAGGGGCCAATATCGGTATATTTTAGTGATAAAGGACTGCTTCTCCAAATATTGCTGGCTAATACCCACGAAAACCAAGTCGGCAAACGAGATCCACTCCATCTTGCACAATTTGTTTTGTTATGACGAAGGGGCTCCAAAATACTTGCAGACAGACAATGGTACAGAATTTATTGCGGAAGTGATTAAGAATCTGTGTGCTTCGTTGGGTGTTAAGATCATACATGGAAAACCATACCACCCCGAGTGTCAAGGACAAGTTGAGAACCTTAACAAAAGGGTAAAAAAGGTGATGACAAAAATTCTTTGCTTAAGATCAGTAGACGAGCAAGCCAAGCTATGGCCTTATATTCTTCCACACGTCGCAAGACAAATCAACACAACTTGGCATCACACCATTCAAGACGTTCCGTTTAAGTTGTTTAAAGGGCGGTCTTGTTGTGATTTCTACTATCCGATGGACGATGATTTCTTTGACGAGAAGAAATCTGCAGACGACTTTGAATTTTGGAGCGCCGATGCACCACCCACAGAAAGTGACGATGAAATCACAGATGATACAAGCGCAAAGGAATTGCACGATGAATGCATGAATAATGGCAAGGACTCGCAAGAATGCTTCCTTTCGATGTCAGACCGATTGGATATAGGATGTAGCCTTGCACGTATCAGAGAAGAAACAAGACTCCGGGCATTAGAAGCAACGGAGCACATGATTGCCAACAACACAAGGCGGCGATATCGAGTCTCCGAAGAGCGCGTGCAACGATTTTCCGTGGGGGACATTGTTATTTTTAAAGATCCCGACAACGAACCGTCTAAAGTGAAAAAACACGCCAAAGACCCCTTCAAAGCAAGGAACATTCTTGGGGAAATTAAAGAAAGAAGAGCTTTGAATTTTTATCGAGTGCAGTGGAAAAAAAATGATAGAAATGTTGTTTCCACCCTTTATGCCGGAATGTTGCAGAGCTACCATTCCCAGAAAACAGTTGCGTATACATCAGAAGAAAGCACGGTTACTGAGTTTACCCACCAGGATATCGCCGATGAGGTCTCCACGTTTGCACACCTGTTCCGCATCAATCACAAAACCAACAGAGAGAAAAATTTAGTAGTATTAGAAGACGTGGAAAAGGAAATGCAAGAGTTATGGTTAACTTTGGACGCCGGTGTCGCTGCGAGCCTTATGTCTGGTAAGGCTGCAAATATTAAAGAGGCCACAGAATATCAGTGTCAGTACGAGAGAGGGATCTCCAATCTAGAAAAAAAATCATTCCCTTTTTTCCTAATTGGTACCGTTTTGTGGGAAAGAGAAAGAATTCGGTCTCCTGATCGGCTCTTGAAGATACTTGAAGACACTCAGGAATCTGCCATACGGTCACATGACGGGGATTGTGGTAGTTGTCTTGCAGCAGATGTTTGTACACACCCTTGCTGTCACGACTGGTTTCTCGAAATCGGCCAACGTCTGAGGATAATTGAGGAACAATCGTATAATTCTCACGACAGCATGGAAGAAAAAGAAACAACCACGCCATCGAAATCAGCAAAAGGCCAATCATCCTTTTTCAGTTACACGAAATTAGACCAGATGGAGGATTCCTGCGACCCTTTACTTTATGGGACGTGGACAGGTAAATTCCCTGAATAGTCTTCATTTACAACCTGATTTCAAATACTGTCCTCATTAAAAACTGCATTGTAGGAATTTCTGTATATCCTCATTCCCTAATTGTTTTATGCAGATGTGCCTATGACGCCAACTCCTTCGACACAGGAAAATGTCTTTTTACCTGATGAAAATACCTCCCCCAGTACATGGAACAATTTTCATCGTGAGACAGGTGCGGCACAGAAGAGAGTTTCATTGAAGAAAGAAATTTAGACCGTCAACTCAGAAGCACTCTATTTTGTTCTTTATCAGAAAGTGTAATGTGAAATTTTAAGGTTGCTATGACCAAAGTCGATGTCAATACCTTGAAAAATTACTCTAGTTTTTACCGTTTATTCTATTCTTTAGCTGCACAGAATGTTGGCCATTCCTTTGTGTTTGAGAGTAATGTAGAAGCTTCTCAGTGTTCCACCGGCCAAGGAAACCAGGATAACAAAGGTAAGTGTCGCACTTATCAAATTCCACGACTCATTAAACATATGGATGTTCGAGGCTATGTTTTCAATATCGCGACTTTCTTAGATATGCAAGAGATGGATTGTTCATCTGAAGAGGCGGACACCTCCATCCCTCCAGGATGTCCACGAGCATCCAAGAACGACGAAGGTAATTGGACGATTTTTCGAAATTGTTATTTTTATACCGCCAGTACCCCAAGGTCTTGTATTTAGTTTTTGACGTTGTGTTACAATGGATCCACAAGTAGTAGATATTTCTTGAATTCCGTTGGAATTGGTTTTCACATAATGTTTTTCTCTTTACGTCCGGTTGGTGAGGACTTAGCTAACCCAAGAAATCGCCCTTCCTTACTTCGATATCTACTTTTAAAAGTTTTGATGTAGTCGGGATTTACAACGAATATTGGAGGGTTGAGTGGAAGAAAGACGACAGGACCTTAAAGTTTTTGTTTATGTGCTTTTTTTTTGTTCACAGCTTCGCACACACCTTTCTCAAACGAGTACTTGCAATCAGACGTGGCTGTGGCCATTCGGCAGTCCATCGCAGAAAGAAGGCCAATTCTACAGCAAGAATGTATACTCCTACAAAATATAACCAATTCGGGGCTGGAGGTTCGATCAGTGGAAATTCCGCCAGACGGGAATTGCCTTTTCCACGCCATCAGTGACCAACTCACCCGTGTAAAGGATACACCATGCACACACTCCGAACTCAGAGCTATGGCAGTGGAGGCTCTAAAAAACCCATCCACTATTGGGGTGGGTTGGTAGATGAGGAAACAATCTTATTTTTCTTGATGAAGTTGAGGTTTTTTTTCTAAGACAACACTGTCACCGATAACATATAAAATATAATTGTATTTCTAAAGCAATCTCTTCATTTGCAGATCTCCCAAAACGATCTATCAATGTACGTTGACAATAATGACCTTCAGGGTTATCTAAGAAAAATGAGCAAACAGGGAACGTGGGGTGATCATTTAACGATACTGGCTCTTGCAAATGTACTTCAGAGAAATATTTGGATAGTTTCGAGCTCCAGGGATAATGGTGATCACATTGTCATTGAGACTGGGAATACGGATGGTGAGCCCCTTCTACTCGGCTATGTTTCCAATACTCATTACGTGAGCCTGGAGCCGAGTCGCGAACTTGCAGCAATTGAAGGTATGACATCGATAAATTTTCAGTGAGAGGTTATATTATAGAATATGGTTTACGTTAAAGGCAGAGAAAAGGCATTAGTTTAAGCATGTTTTTCCAAAGAATCAAAAGATATAAGTTTGTTTGAAATGTTTGATCCTAGGGCGCCTCAAGGGAGCCATTGGCATTTGTCACAATTTCTAAGTTCCTCGCATCTCTTACAACAAAAGTACAGTTGAGTTCACCACCATCATCACTATTATAATTACTTATATTTTAGGTACAAACACTGAGCGAAGCAAAGGTACTAAAAAGACGGCCAGAAAATTGAAAAATGAGCGAAAGCTAAAAGAGGTAAATAGTAATGGCAACATGATAAGATATTCAATATAGAAATCGCTCTCTCTTCTATCTCGGTCGGTCTTATTTATATATATGGAAAAGAATAATCCCAGAATGTGACATGCGTCCTTTAACACGATATTCTTATCCGTAGGTCAGCAATGAGGATTCCGCGCAGTCGACGGATCATGGAGACTATTATTTGCGCAGAAGATCCCGTATAAAGGTTGGTATTTTTGGTTGCTCCCTCCGGTACCTAGAAACAAGGAGAAGGTCACGGGAATGGACTTATACTTATAGTTATATATAGTTATAGGGATATACCTACAGTTTTATCCTTACTCGCTTCTTCAATCCCCACGGCAAGAAGATCACTGTGTATTCATTTATTTCCCTTCTCAGGGAGTTTATAGCCCAAGTGATTATCTCATGGAACAAAGTGGTTTGAGAAAACAGGCAAAGAGCGTTCCTACACACTTGGTAAGCAAACAACTCTGAGAGAGTTCTTTGGATCTTAAAGGCTCGATTTATTTAACGCATTACCTGTGAATTTCGGAAGACATGTGCGGCAACACGTGTTACTCTTCCTTCAACTGGAATATTTAAATGAAAAGATTTCATATTTATACAAATTATTTGATCCCATGTCTCTTTAGGCCCAAAACGACGAAGGATACATTTCTGAAAAGCGTAGTGTTTTCGCGGAAGAAGCTACGAAAGATGGGTGAGTAGATACCTCAGACTTAGTATGTCCCTTAACTGAGACCCACTAAAAGGGAATTCTTTGTATCAAAGGTATCTATCAGAAATCTGTTTCGTAATATTTCCTTCCACAGAATGGCTACAATGGAATGTCAAACACAATATGATGGATGTCCCAAAAAGTATCACCTGGCAGGCCCAAAATTGGATGTTCCTTCTCCAGAATTTTTCAAGTGCCCGCACTGCACAGGTATGACGTTTGGTTACCAGTATTTCACGACTCCAGCCCTCAAACCCGCGCCATTTTTCTCTACCAGGGAACACTTAAAACCGCAGGCAATACTGTGAAGCTTCCCTGAGGGATTTATCGTGTGACTTGTTGGCAAGCTACCTGCACGAATTTGGATAGCCAGTAATTTAGACTTTTGGGATTCATGTTTTCTATCCTTTCAAACAACTCTTGCACACCCATGCCGATGTCTTTGCCTCTGTAGAGTCCACTTGGCTCCATGGTGCAAATCTCGAGCGTCAGCTTTTGTGTTGTCAATTTCGCCCCAGTAAAATGGACAACATTTCAATTGAAAAGTCGTATGCTGAAATTTCTGTGTAATTTACAACAAACAGACCTTGTAGAAAACAACATTGCACTACAATAACACATAGCAGAACCTTTATATGATAAAGCAAATCGCGTGTTCGCAAACGCCTGTTTTCTTTTATGACAACAAATTTCATAGCTCAGGCATCTTTATTTGCTTGGTCGCAAGATGTGAAAATAAGCTGGAAAGTGTTTTTGTTTTGCCTTTCCAGGGATGGAGGAAAAGCTACCACTATGGAGGAGATGCGGGAATACAGTGCTAGAAAAGGTATCTCAGTGCTCATAGTTGCATGAAATTGAGGTAACAATTAGTGAGTTCCTTTCTTTTTGGTAAACTCTAGGTGGAGCTATTGTTCAGAGAATCCACAAGGGCTAACAACAAGGCTCGGAACCTGACTTCTGGTATCTGTTATTCTGATATTAATTCACTTATGCCTGGAGAAGAGTTAAACGACAAGGTTTGTACCTTACAAGATAAAGCCGTTCCAGATGAAATGTTCCTTGATTGAAGTGACATCAAAAATATGTGCCTCAGTGATGTAATATTAACCCTAAGAAGAGAAAATGTCGTTTTCTCTTGCCCTAAAAGTCAAATCAGTATGTAATTCCTTACCCTGCCATGAAAATGGTCAGTACTAGCGGGGACACTTTTAGGTGAACCGAAGATTCCCAAAAGCAACTGTACAAAAGTGTGTCGAAGAATACCCCATCGTTTAACGAGCGCAAGTATTAAGAGTGCAGAAAGTGGCAACTTCATTCAGGTGACCGATTATAATAAAGGGCTGCTAACTAAAAGTATATTAAAGGAAGTCGTAGATTTCCAGTTTCAAATGAGTGTACATGCGTCATCTATGCGAGAGCACTTCCTTTCAACAAATTGTAAATAAAGTAATTAGGGGAGCTGTTTTTGTTCGGCAACGCAGGGAAATAATAAACGGAAAGGTGCAGTGAAACTTGTCAACAACAAGTAACTGAAAGAGCCTTTTCTATTTTTTTTTTAGTTTATTTTCTTCCGACTGGATGAGAGTCATTCCATTGTTTTTTGTAATCCCTTTTAATGTACATTGTATACAATTAAAGTGAAAGCAATTGTAAGGCATCATCCTAGAAAGGAAATTATTACTGAACATTTCCATGTTTGCCAGATTATTAACTGGACGTTGGACAAGTTTGAACGGGAGACAATGGCGGAGGTAATACACATAACCGTCTAATAGACTTGATAATGCATATTGTGTGATGTTTATCTATGTCGGTTTGTTTTGCTCAATTTTAAGGGCGGTAGTTTGGTTTGCTATTCAACTTATCTGTTGCCCAAGTTCCGACGAAAAGGATTTAGAGAGGGAAACATGGACAGCTGGTTCACAAAGGTAAGAAACATATCATTGCACAAAAATCAGAAGAATGAGAGAGTTCGTACATCTAAACTTACTTTTCGTGAGAGTCTGCACTGACGGGAAAGAGCACGACCTGGCTATCATATTTGCAGAAAAAAAACTTTGTGGCAGAATAAGAAAATATGGCACGATAACTACTTATATATATCATTTGACAGGTAAGCCCATTTGAAAAAGAGTGGATCGTTCTTCCAGTTCATTCTCCTAGGCACTGGCGAGTTGCGGTAAGTTGAAATAGTATATATCAGCATCCGCGCGGTTGTCTTCTGTGAGTCCAATGTATATATATTAGGGTGCCTCCTGGATTTTCCGATGCGCATCGCCACGCCTAAAATTTGAGGCCTAAAATATTGCCACGACTAAAGTTTGAACTCACGACAGACAAAAACTTTGCAAAACTAAGAAAGGTTGGCTGAATGATCGTTAAATAACATATCAAGGAGCGGGTCTCTCTTTACTCAGTCCTGTCCCTGCCGTAAAGATTTCAATTAAAATTTGATGCTTAGTTTAATGCACAATAGCCCAGCCCTAAGAAGGTAAGGTGATATTTCTTTAATATGCAACTATAAAAATTTGGCTGATCTACTACGTGTATTCATGGCAATAAATTACTTTTTTTTTTGTTGGGTTTGTTTTCGGATCCTTGTCTGGGTGGAGATGACTAATGTACGAACGCGTCATACATTCAACATCTCTGTTATTTCACCAGTATCTAGCAATTCCCAATTTTTTCACAGAATCTTAGGCTTTCCGGTTACCTGAAAATAGTAAGCAATGAAAGATTACATTTTTGAAAATTGGAATGCGCGAATGTGGTGCTCCTAGGGATACTTTGTTTCAAACGTTGCAAATGAAGATCTCCCGTGTAATGGAAACTTGCGAGTCAAATAGTGACTGCATTGGTTTATCGCTGAACCCTCATTCAAGTGTTTTGCAATCTTTGCAATCTTCGCAACCAAAGTTCTCTGTGAACTAAGTTTAATGAAATTTGTAGCTTCATCAGTTTTTCTCTTTCTGTAGAATCACGTGCAGCTTAATTAAGACTCTTTTTCCCGTGACTGAGCAGGTAGTGAACGTTAAAGAAGGGATCCTATACTGGTATGACTCTTTGTACAAGAACAAAAATTATCAGGACAACGAGGACATAGCAGCTATAAAGTAAGTATTCCGTCACGATATCATTGCACTCCTTTTTTTGCTGTTAACATCGCACCTGCCTGTAGCTAACATCTAGAGACTCCTAGTAGGAAATTTAAGTAGAAATCGTTTGCACTATGAGGAACGTCGTTTGCAAAACAAATGTTCTTTTTAAAAGCAATGCTTATCAAAAATGAGTACATTGATATATAGCGTATCCTATGTAGATTGACAAGATTGAATTCTCATTTCTCGAGGATGTTAGTGTTAACATGTTACAGACGTTAGCAGCACTTTTTAATGCACGTAACCCATATACCAAAGATAAGGAGCTTGTTTCCAGTGTGAAGAATACCAGATTAGACCCCGTCAGAGAGATCAAACCAAAAAGTTGTTTTGGTCAATTGACCATGTGAAAGCACCGTGTCATTACTTGCTGCGGAAAAGTACCTTTTTTTTATTTTTAAGGGGAATTATGAATTTCTTGTGGTGCAAAATTTTGTTCCCTAAAAAAGCCGAAACTCCTATTTTCCATCAGACATATCTTCTGGATGTTAGCAAAGGGGAGAAAAGCAGACATCGACCCTTCGGCCTGGAAAGTAGTGGAAGGAGACTGTTGGGATGAGGTTATGTGCTCAAAATATTCTTTTTTATAGATCGCCAGAATCAGTTACAGAACAAGTGATAATCAGGCCATTTAAGATACGTCAAACTGAAATTGATTTACCTCTTTTCAGAATACACCCAAGCAAATGTATGGGAACGACTGTGGTGTGTTCGCCGTAATGGTATGTTGCATTTATTCTTTGCCTATATTTACTGTTTGTACGGAACAGTAGCACTGAATTTAATGACATTAATTTCACTTTACAAATTGTTTATTTGCAGTATGCCATATACAGAGTAAAGGGCTTAACATTTGACTTCACTG
>OX421447.1:7691367-7733867 GCA_949126865.1 Montipora capitata
TATTAAAAACGGTTTTAAAAATCTCTGGACGAGTGCTCCTTTTTTCATAGTGTCTCGTGCTAACAGCTAGGTAATCATTCAAACGAGCGCCATCTATTTAGGACTACAGTCTTGTACTATATTTTTAATTAGCAAATGTTATCTACGACAACAACATTGACCGGAAAGTAAACATTTCCGATTTCCGTATGCAGGGCGTCCAAGGCGACAGAAATAGTACCAAAAATCGTTTTTTTAAACGTGTGGATTTCTTTCAGTCATGCTTTAGTCTTTTCGCTAATAGGACAGCACGTTGTTGCAATTGGTTCTCAAATAATTTTTTTCTTCGCAGTGCGTATTGTTCATAATAGCGATATCATTCACAACCCAAAGGTCACGACAACAAAGTGCTCATGGTTCTCAAAGCTGATCCGATGACATGCGTGTTGCATAATGGAATAATTTATGCGTCTGTACCCTTTTCGGCATGATACCCTTTTCGGCATTTTACAAGTGTGCCCCCTTTCCAATTAATCATAAAAATTTCAATTTCCGAGAAAAGAAGAAGAGCCAAGTTATCAATGAAAGGGAAATTTGGGGAGAGTAGAAAACACTTTTTCAACAGTTACGTTATGACCTCAGTCTGCATTTTACCCCTGGTCTGCAGTCTGCAGTCTGCAGTCTGCGTTTTACACTGACCGTTTCAGGAAAGATCCTTGTAGATCATACTAGGATCTTTGAAGGATCCTCATAGGATCTTTCAAAGATCCTAATAAAGTTCCTTTCAAGATCACTACAAGGATCCTTTTAAGATCCTTGAAGGATCCTCTTAGGATCTTTAAGGATGATAAAAATCTTTTCGAGGACCTTTATAAGAGTACTGTATGTGAAGTGTATAAAATCTTTAAAGATCCTACAGCTGTATTAGTTACTGTATTACGTACCCTCAAGTATCCTTAAGGCTCCAAACTTTGCATGTAAAATCACGCTGTACACAGATCAATTAAAAAGAAAACTTTAATTCTGATGTACAATGTAATCCATAGATTGTGGGAAATATCAGTAGCGGACTACACATAAATACATGTAGCTGCAGGCTGGGCCAAAAGCAATATGAAACAGTTTACTCTTGAAATATCAAAGAATTCGCGTCAGCACTTAATCCTTTAAATAAAGACCAGTATCTTTTCACATTCCACTAAGGGTTAATTTGATGAGTCTGCCATGAATCTTGCTCACTTTTTCTTCAATATTTAGATGAATTGAACAATTGTAATCATCCGCCATCTTGAATAACACATGAGAGATAAGACTGGAAACTAGTCAGCTGTTTCGCTTTTGGTTAGCAGTCACCAGCGATGGCTCCTCTTACAGTTTGGCAGTTTATTTAAGTTTGTATCAACAAGTATAATGACTGAAAGATATATATATGAAATATATCATATATTGCACTGCGGGTATGAAATCAAATGAAACCATGTTGTCTCGCAGTGATGAGCGCAAATTTCTATTGCGTCAAGAAGCCTGAAAAATTTTTCAGGACTTCAATGGGATTTGAACCCGCGACCTCGCGATACCGGTGCGATGCTCTAACCAACTGAGCTATGAAGCCATTGACGTTGGGAGCTGGTCACTTCTGAGTTCACAACTTCCCGTGATAAGTAATTATGAGTGAAAGATATATATGAAATACATCATATATTGCACTGCGGGTATGAAATCAAATGAAACCATGTTGTCTCGCAGTGATGAGCGCAAACAATTTTTCAGGCTTCTCGACGCAATAGAAATTTGCGCTCATCACTGCGAGACAACATGGTTTCATTTGATTTCAATCCATACCCGCAGTGCAATATATGATGTATTTCATATATATCTTTCACTCATAATTACTTATCACGGGAAGTTGTGAACTCAGAAGTGACCAGCTCCCAACGTCAGTGGTTTCATAGCTCAGTTGGTTAGAGCATCGCACCGGTATCGCGAGGTCGCGGGTTCAAATCCCGTTGAAGTCCTGAAAAATTTTTCAGGCTTCTCGACGTAATAGAAATTTGCACTCATCACTGCGAGACAACATGGTTTCATTTGATTTCATACCTGCAGTGCAATATATGATGTATTTCATATTATATATCTTTCACCCATAATTACTTATCACGCGAAGTTGTGAACTCAGAAGTGACCAGCTCCCAACGTCAGTGGCTTCATAGCTCAGCTGGTTAGAGCATCGCACCGGTATCGCGAGGTCGCGGGTTCAAATCCCGTTGAAGTCCTGAAAAATTTTTCAGGCTTCTCGACGCAATAGAAATTTGCGCTCATCACTGCGAGACAACATGGTTTCATGTGAAGTATAATGACTGTGTCTACATGTAGATCTTATGATTTATGGTTGTTTTAACCTTTAAATTATACTGATTCAAAACAAGGAAATGCTAACAAAAATCCAAGTGCAAAGGTAGGCACTGATTATAAGCAGATAAGAGTTGATGCCTTAATGTCCTCAGAAATGAAAAATTGAGAATTTGAACGTTTCACTCTTTAAGTCCCAAATTTGACAGGCAAGAACAATATTTTGTTTTACTTGCTATAGCCCTGTTAAAAATAGGTAAATCTTTAAAAAGATTACCTAAGGTGTAGATAGAAAGAGTGTGTGTTGCAAATTATATGATTGGCAAAGGATTGCTTCAAATCTCTCTAAATGCTATAGCTGTACATGTATCACTTTCACTTTAATAATAATGCCTGAGAAAATGATTAAATTGATCTTTTCAACTAAAGCCAACTTTTTAGGAATCTGCTTTTTGCACTTTGTAATTATAATAGAAATGATCTGATTTAGAGGGATCATGGCTTGCATCATAAAATATATCAAATATTCTTTAAGTTGTTTTGAAAGAGTAAGAGACACCAGAAGAAAGTCTTCACTGATTCTTTGATAGGACATCAGGAAAAGGTCCTTTATTTAATTTATAGCACAGAAAAATGCTCAGCAGCTAAGTCTGCCTCCATCCCTTTACAATTTGATTTTTGTTGGGATTTCTCTCTTAAAGTCCTTCATTTTATCTGAAAATGCAGTATTATTTTGAAAGCTTGTTTTTTTATTCATTATAAATGAAAGGCAAAAACCCAATCCAAAGATAACCTCTGTTAAATATGTAATTAGGTACTGTACATGGATCGAGTAAAATATTTAATTGCTTTGAAATGTGTATTAATTTGTAGTTTTTTGTCTGTGACATATTACAATAACTGTTAGCTTGAGACTGCCAGAACTATTTTGTACATGTATGTACGGTGTCCAGCACATTTCTGATTTGGTAGAATGTTGTTTTACAGAAACAGGACTAATAGGCCATTTCCGAATTCATGTCTGCCTCCTCTTCAAAGCGAGTCTAAGTGCAAAGTTTTTGTTAATTGAAAATTAGTTTTCATTCATATTTAAAGTAGAACTAATTACCATCACAAAAACTTCGAACTTAGACTCGCTTTGAAGAGGAGACATACGTGAACTCGGAAATGGCCTGTTTACACCCTCTATTCCTATCAATTCCTAGAAATTCTCAGAGTTATTTTACTGTTGCATGTACATGTAGAGTAACCTGAAAAGTATGGCTAACCTTGCAGTTAACCCTTTCACTGCCGAGGGCTTCCCCATTGACGAGTAAAATTGTCTGGTGTTAGACAGAGTAAAATCTACATGTATAAGTGTCAATTTGCATTTTTGGCGGTCAAAGGGTTAACTGGGGACATAGTTTTTGAGCGAATCTCGATGTTGTTAACCCTTTCACTGCTGAGGGTTTCCCCATTGACGAGTAAAATCATCTGGCGTTAGACAGAGTAAAATCTATAAGTGTCAATTTGCATTTTTGGCGGTGAAAGGGTTAATTTGTTATAGTGCACTAATAATGTACATTGTAGTATTTTCCATCTAAACTGGTGGGTGGCACACCTCATATATACCTTTTTATTCCAAAATGGACACCATTTTAGTATTCTTTTGTTTCCTTGC
Organism: Montipora capitata; assembly: GCA_949126865.1. Classification (NCBI taxonomy): domain Eukaryota; kingdom Metazoa; phylum Cnidaria; class Anthozoa; order Scleractinia; family Acroporidae; genus Montipora; species Montipora capitata. Next base: position 7,695,356 of record OX421447.1, read on the forward strand.
AAATTGGCCCTTTTGGCCTCGCTTTCAAATGTGCAATTCAAAAGAATAATTATTAACCTTGAATGAGGAAAAAAGCAGGGCTGTCAATAAATTTGAAAGTAACAGGCAAGCTTCTAATTAAAAGTAGGCGGCCATGAAAGTGAGCTTGGCTCACTTGACTGAGGATGGAAAAAAAATGCTCGTATTCTGGCTTAATTTGCCTCTTCCTACGCGGACACCATGTTGTTTCATCAGATTAAGCGGAAGACTGGGAACTATTCCATTGAAAGTTCCATGCGTTCTACACCATTTGCGTGAACGATTGAGCGCGAGCAGTTTTGTGGTGATTTCTCTTGCTTAATCCTCGTAAAACGTGCCGTCAATTTCACTCAAATTGGCGAGAACAATGTTTTAAAACTTTCTTTGATGAAAATTAAACAAGTGTGAGATTTTTCAACGTGTCTGGTGGTAAAATGAGACAAAAGTAGCCGGCTGAAGATGGCTTACGTACTAGCCGGTGGTTTTGGCCCGCTACCGGCCCTTATTGACAGCCCTGCCAAGAGGGCCAATTTACAATCAAACAAAAGAAAAATTATACTAAAATGACCACCATTTTAAGAATAAGGTGTACATGTATTTAAGTCATGCTTTATATGCCGCTGAACCAGATGACAAATGTATTACACCAAAAGTTACATGTCAGATGCTGATTTCCTTTGATTCATCAGTGTGTGAATTTTACTTTAATCATACTTTGTAACACTGTAAATAGTTTTCAAACAATATGAAAGTGTTGTACCATTCTTAGGAAATGTACCATCCACTCTGAAACACCATCACATTGACAAGATTGTATGCGGAACATTCTTTAATTGAATTTTCCTTTCGTTAAATCAGTTTTGGTCAATACAGTTTGCTTTGCCAAAACCCAGCGAGGACCTGCATGGCCTTTTTATAAATTAGTTTGTCATTTCAACATATTGATCATACATGTACATGTACAATGTAGGTGAACAAAACACTAATTGCCATTTATCACGAAACTCTACTGTGACATAAATGTACAGAGACTGGGGTTTTAGGGTTTTCAAGGCAGTCTCATGACTAAAATTATTGTTTTGATAATGGGAGATCTTCATACAATCTTTAAGGAACAGAGATCTTTGTAGGACTCTCTTACAACCTTTCAAGATTCTGCAATAAAGATCTTTCAAGATTATTGGCTAAGATCTTTGTAAGGATCTTTGAAACATCCCCAGGGATCTTGGCTAGGTTCTTTTAAGATCCTTAAGGATCTTGGACAAGATCTTTGAGGATCCTCAAAGGTTCTTGGCAATTAAGGTCGTTGAAGATCCTCTAAGGTTCTTGGAAAAGATCTTTGAAGATCCTCAGGGATGTTTGCAAGGATCTTTCAGGATCTTGGGAAGAAAGTTGAAGATCCTCAAGGATCTTGGCAAGGATTTTCAAGGATCGTTTAAGATCTTGGCAAGATTTTCAAGAATCCTCTTGAAGATCTTTATCAGGATCTTCAAAGATCTTCATGAAGATCCTTGAAGGTCCTTGAAGATCCTTAATAGATTTTCAAGTGAGGGCCTAGTCCATGGACTACCCTGATGGGCTACCAAAACGAACTACCCCCAAAATACTATTTCAAGTGAGTACTATTGGTGGTAAGCAGCGTCACAATTAGTGCTAAGCCAAAATGGCCATTTTAACCCTTTGACACCTTAACCGGCCTAAACTGGTCATGCTTAGTATTTAACTCTAATGCCAGAGTATTTTACTCTGTCTAACACCAGACAATTTTACTCGTCAATGGGGAACCCCCAGGAGTCAATGGGTTAAACAGCTTTGGTCAACAGCATTTGAGTCTAAGCACCCATTTTAAAAAGGTGAAACCGGTGCAACAATAATTTTTAAAAGCTAAGTAACCTTTTTACAATGGGTTCTCAGACTTATTTACTGTCGACCAACGCTGTTTAAAAAGGATGTTTAGGCTCAGCACTAATTGTGACGCCACTTACGAGCGATAGTACTCACTTGAAATGGTATTTTTAGGGTAGTCCATCGGGGTAGTCCATGGACTAGGGGTCAGTGTTTTCTAAGCTCCCGGAAATTTGCATGGAAAGACTGACAAGGAGACAAAAAATGTTAATTAGTGGAAAAATAAGCGAATAATAATAGCGAATAAAAATAATAGCAAATTAGTGGAAAATAAGAGTTTTTTTTAAACCAATCACAATCAAGGAAATTGTAATTTTCATGATTAACAATTGAATTACAAAAGTCAGTTTGAACTTGTTGATTTAACTTGTTTTACTGACGGAGAGCTATGTGCTTGTTTTTATTGCTGCCCAAAACCATTTACAACACCCGGTCTGCTACCACACAGGTTTGGGCAGTGACTCACCAATAATAATTTGTTATTATCATGAATGTTAATAGCGATATTTCTTGTTTACAAACATTGACATCACATTTCTTTTTTATATTCAAATTTGCCAGCCACGGAAAACAAGAGAAGTCCTGTTTCAACAGTCAATTACAACTGGTTCTGGTTGAAATACATTGTATTAATAACAATGGGTGACGTCATGAGAAAGTGAAGGTAAAGTTACTGCTTACGAGCCAGAAGGCCCATCAGGCTGGCGCTTACCGGTATCTCCGGTTTCCAAAGCATGAAGTGACTAGGAGTATTTATACTCCCCCCTGGATGAGATGCTAGTCCATCGCAGGGTTACCCCCAGCATTTCGCCGGTACCCATTTATACACCTAGGTGGAGAGAGGCACTGTGAGAGTACCCCTAATTTAAAGTGTCTTGCTCAAGAACACAACACAATGTCCCCTGCCAGGACCCGAACCTGGACCACTCGATCTGGATTCGAGTGCACTAACCATGAGGCCACTGGGAGGTCATGAGAAATATCACTATAATTATATTAGAATACCAGAAGAATACAACCTGCATCAAGGCAAGGGTAGTAATAGAACAAAGCTTCGAAAAGTTGATGGGATCATTTCTCTTTTATTTTTTAAATAAAATGGTGCTCAAAAAAGTTTGTTCAATTTGCAGTGTGGTACAACATCTCATTTCTGTGAAACGAGCACATCCTTCATAAGTGTTGTGGTGCATTGGGCATTACCGGGTAATCATGGCTATTTCTTTGAGGGGTCACCAGTTATTACAGTTTGGTTGAATGGCAAGCATTTCTTATTGGTTGAATTATTAGTATTGGTGTTTGCTTCATTCCAGACCAAGAATCTACATGTCTCTTGCTTTCAGAGCAATGGTTCACAAATTCATGTTACCATATTTCCACCAATGGCAAAGCTCCTCCACACCCTCATAAAAACCAACAACACCCACAATTCCTCTGTTTGCTCTGACAAAGGGCTAACGCTTGAAACGTCAGCTTTTCAAATCTTTCACAGTGGTAATTTGACCTTTATCAACTCGTTTGATAACATTAAATTTTCATGTTTCGTTCAAATGATCCTTTTTTGTGGTAGTGCACTGCACTACACACTACACTATGTCAGTGGGTTGTAAGAGTGTAAGAGCCTAAGAGTGTCCGTGGTACCAATAGGCCTGCAGCGCGTGCATAAATCACTAAAATAAACCGGTCTGTTGGAAGTGTGCTTGAGTTTCAACAAAATGAGTGGCAAAATCAGCAAGAATTTGTGACTCTGATGAATAACAATGCAGCTGCTATATCCAAAACGATGGAATTACCTGGTGATAAATAACCTCGTCTAGGAGAGTAAATTTTTGACTTTGCAGAAACAATGGTCAACCTCAAAGAGTTGGGCGATTGTGATCCTTGCATTTAATTCGCACATTTCTTGTCAAACTTTATAACACTTGAAAGGAAAAAAAAACCCAACTAACGAAAACAAAAACCCGATGTCTTGCTATCATTTTGACACAGATGTATCCTTTGTTTCGCGAGTAAACTCACAAGGTAACTTGGTCACGGCGCCCGCTGAATTCGACGACACTTTAATTTTGCGATTTACTTGTGCACCCAAAAGTACAGCAGAAAAATTTAACGTAGCAAAAATCTCCAAAACTGTTGTACGCTGATGGTAATTTTTTACATTCGTGGTTCAAAATTTATGTTGTTTTCATGTCGCAAATGTTGTTGCTGATGGCAAACTATTTCATTCTCGATCGACACCTCTTGAAAATTTCCTTCTGATCTTCCTAAAAACTGTATCAATATTTATTTACTTTTTCATCACTATTTATTGTGTATATAGCAGGCTAACAAAATCTGTACCATGCTTAATTCGCATTTTTCAATGTTAAAATAGAATTTTCGGTCCTTTACTCCTATGTTTCTGACACAGCAAGTCGTATATTTTTAGGTCTCTCATCCAGATACACTAACCCCGTCGGACAGCGCTTAACTTCAGTGAACTCTTGTCTTGGAAAGCTGTCAGAAGCTTAGAGCACACGCTTAAACTTGTGGTGGATTTAGTATTTTACTAGTAATGTCTTCTCAGGGCTAGGCTATTTACTGAAGACGTTTACCATGGCACTACAATGATATATAATCGTGTGCTATTAGAGCTAGTCATACAGTGTACAGCGCTGTGTTCCTGCACTACCACATGTACGCAATGGGTGCCTATTTTTGATTTGTGATAGTTTTCGAAAAAGACTATAGATCTCTCTCATAATGTTGGCCAAAATATTCTTCTGTTTTAATGCTACTAAGCCTTTCTAGCGTGGCTATGACAAGCAAATTTCAAAAGGATTTTTGTTTTAAAATGAGGGCAGTAGGTCTAATTACTGCGATTTTCATAATTCTGCAGAATCTTGCCTTCAAGCGGTAAGCGCAGAATTATGAAGAAGGCAGTAACATAAATACAAAAGAATGTAAAGGTGGTTGCCATTTATGAAAGTGGCCTGGTTTTTTACAAAATTTTATTGTAAACACAGTATATATGTTGTTCATTCATAGGCATCACTTTTTCACTGTGGATTGAGGTCTTGTTATGGCTTCTGCTTTTCAAGAGTTTCACGGAAAAGATGCTGTGGGTAAATCTGGCAAAGTTAAAGTCACTATTTTGGCTTCTGAATGGGGATCAAGCAATGGTGGTCTTTCCACCCTAAACAGAGAGTTAGCCATCTGGTTGGCCAAATCCTCAGATGTAGAAATCTCATTTTTTGTGCCACAATGCAGTGAAAAGGACAAGACAGAAGCCCTTAGGCACAACATTAGCATTGTTGAAGCATTACCGCTGGTTGGTTTTGAGGAGCTGGAATGGCTTAGCTTTCCACCAGATGATCTACAGATCGAGGTGGTTGTTGGTCATGGAGTAATACTAGGTCGTCAGGCACAAGTCATAAGAAGATATCATAAGTGTAAATGGGTGCAAGTGATGCATATGGACTCAGAGGAGATGGGAATGTTTAAAAGTTACCCAGATCCGATTTCCAGGAACGAAAAAAAGCATAATGATGAAGTGGGACTTTGTGAAAAGGCTGACTTTGTTGTTGGAATAGGACCTAAATTGGCAGAGGCCTTCCATTCATACCTCCGATTTTGCAAAAATGACCGGACCATTTTTGACTTTACTCCAGGTATTTTTGAAGAATTTCTTAGTGTTCAGCAAGTTTCTAAAGAAGTGAATCGTCGCAGTGTTTTGGTGTTTGGCCGTGGTGATGTTGAAGATTTCAAATTAAAGGGATTTGACATTGCGGGAAAGGCTATTTCTTCACTTGTTGACACTATTCTTGTCTTTGTTGGAGCACCCGATGGAAAACATGAGGAGGTAAAAGAGTTTTTCACGCTGAGTGGTCTACCAGATCATCGCTTGAGAGTTAGAAGGTATACGGAAAGTCGAAAACAATTAAAAGAGTTATTTTGTGAAGTAGATCTTGTGCTCATGCCTTCTAGAACAGATGGTTTTGGATTGACTGGTCTTGAGGCCTTGTCAGCCGGTCTTCCAGTTCTTGTCAGCAAGAATTCTGGGTTTGGGGAAGCCCTATGCAATGTTCCACACTGCTCACATTTTGTGATTGACTCAGATAATCCTGATGTATGGGCTGCAGCCATCAAAAACATCATATGGGACAAAAACAGGCAGTGCCGTCTTGAGCAAGCTAAAAAGGTGCGCAAATCATATCACAAGAAATACAGCTGGACCAAACAGAGTGATGCCCTTCGAGGCAACATTATCAAGCTTGCTCGTGGTAAGAGGCCAGAACAATAAAGCTAATATTTTGAAAGCAGCTTCAATTCTCTTTTACTTTCTTTCATGCCCCTATCCCCACCTGTAATTATGAACCCAGCCAATACTGTGAAATAAAGAGCTCAGAATCCCTTTTCTTAGGGGTGAAAAGGATGTTGTGGTTTGGTGCGCAATTGCCTAATTATGACTTTGATTTTTAAAGCTTGTCTCCAACTTCAAATTGATGGTGTTCCTATCCCTAAAGCTGGAGCACAGAAAGGCACAGAGAGAGAAGTATATTCGTCGGATCGTCAAGTTATCCAGGAAGACAGGGTACCAAGCACTACAAAGACACAAGTAGTGTTGAATAAAATTATGGAAATGTACCTTCGAAATGTTGATCCCTTGAATTCGGAGCAGTGGAATGGTTTTGTATACTTTCTTCAAGAGGTGCATCAAGTAATGATTCTTTGTGCTGAATCGGGAAGTTTAAGAATCACTGTTGAGGTTGGTTCTAAGGCGACCCTTGAGGAGCTGTGGGAAGATTATCAAAGTGGTCATTTGAATAAAGTGGCTCAGGAATGTCTAGTAACAAAGGAGCTTCTGGAGGAGTTTGGGCTGATTGACTTTGAACTGACAACATTTATTGCTGAAGGGGAGTACAAGACCTGCCAACATTATTTTTCTGGTAAGTGGAATAAGCAATAACAGGTTTGGTCTTATTCAGCTTTAGTTTGATATGAAATACCAATGCGCCGAGCAAAATGAAAAAGTCATCAATATTTTTTATGAAAACGCCCAATCAGCATTATGGTGTTTGCTAGTATGCGTTGTACACTCGTACAAATTTCCCGCGTGCAAGGCCAGTTACAAATATCAAATAACTGCTTCGAAAAAGACAATACCAATGTAATGGAACAAAGTAAAAAAAAAAAAAAAAAACTGAAAAGATCCCAAGAGTGTGTGTTGGTTACTTTTCTTTTTTGTTTTTTGTTTGTTTTTGACGAGATGATTATCAAAGGGATTCAGTATTCCACTGCCAGTATAGTACTCAGTCCTATAGAAAATACAGTACGAGAGAGAAAGGTCATTCGAGATTGAGACGAGAGCCAAATGAAGTACATTGTATCTAATCTCAAGCCCGTTTGGGAAGAACTACAGGATACCAGTACACTGATAGGGGTAATCGTTTTATTCAGTGTGGAAGTTATCCCTTACAAACCCACTATGATCCACAAAACAAACGACATGCTATACTTGTTTAGTCCGTTTGTTTTGGTAGTCCCGACTTTCGCATAACGTTCTACATGAGGAATGATTGTAGCGATTTCAGTTTTTTATTTAGTACTATGCCATACGTCAGTTGTAATAAATCATTACACGTACTTAGTGGAAGGTGTGTTAATTTTTATAAGGGGAAGACTCGCCTTGAGAATGCATGTGCTCGATCGGTTTATAGTTTTCATGATCCGACCCTAATGTGATATTTTCCGAGGCGTAATTTTTGTTTCGATCGATCAGTTGACGTGTTTCCCGATTTTCAAGACTTTTCGAAACCCCGCACTAGTTATAAAAGCTTCGTTCTCTCTTAATTCCAACATTCATACTCTCTTCAGCGATTTTAGAGATAAATCTGCTCAAGTAAACCATAATAGCTTGCCGTAAGTTGATTAGAGTTTTTGGATGGTGTTAAATCACGTTTGATTCCCACCATTAATTGGTTTGTAACTTATGTTTTTTTTTCATGCGCGACCTGCCCACCGCACGCACTTCACGTGGCACAACCTCGAAATGAGTGTTGGATATTTTTTCGATAGACACCATGCCACACTATTGCTGTGCCGGTGAGTGCTATAATAGCTGTGACTAGAGTCACCAAAGCAATATCGACTCCATCACTGGTGGCGATTTGGTGGTGGCGAGTTTACTGGTGGCGAGTCTTCCTGGTGGTGAGGTGACCGTAAACTCCTACAATGAGCGACGTCTTTGCAAACACTTTAAGAGCAAGTCCGAGCATACATACATACTTATGCTTAGGTCGTTCTCTCCTTTTAAATTGACATACCGAGTTATCCTTTTACGGTGTGTACAGTTTGTAGGGATCGTCAAACTCTCATGGACCCCGTCAAACACATGCATGTAATAATTAACAGAACGTATACGGACTGATTTAACCTTCGACAGTGTGTACAGTCCCTAGGGATCGTGGAACTCTCACATGTCCCCTTCAACAGAATTAATTATATATTACATATAACTAACAGACCGTATACTGACCACCGTATCCTTTGACGAGCTGTGCAGTACGTACTGGTCGTTTAACGGAATGTATCACAGGCGAGGATCCAGGATTTTTCTTAGAAGGGGGTGCGTCATGCAGGAATGGCGTAGCTGACTGGTCACATGTTTTTTTTGCAGACTACCAGTTGTATTAAAAAGCCGCAGGTCATCTCAGGAAGGGGAGAGGGGAGGAGGGTGTGCACCCCCTGCACCCTCCCTCTAGATCGACCCTTGTATCAATTTGTGTACATATTGGACATAAGTGGTTTAAAAGCGGGCAAAACAGTACAGTTCTAACTTTTCTATGAAGCAAGTTGCATACTCGCCAAATTAGTGGCATTTCGCCATTGACCTTGCCACCCTCAAATTCGTGGCTCTTATTTTAGGGTTAAAAGGCTAAACAAAAGCTCTGGTCGACTAGACGTGAAAATCTTTGTGTATGCTGTATTTGCGTGAATTTGATAGTTGCAGTTTTAAGTCAACTTTCTCTTTTTCGCACTTCCTGTTTGAGTTGCAAGAATACACTTAGGGCTTCCCCGTAGTCAAGCATTTCTAGCATAGTTAATAGAGGAGAATGGTTAGGAAACCCGACAACTTTCTTTGTTGTAGGTTTTTGTTCACTTTTCTGGCCTTGACCGTGCACAAAACACAATGGTTGTTTACTCCGTACTGAAGAACTAACCAATAGAAACGTGTTGGTTACGTAATTCATGCATAGTGTATGAGCGCAAAACAAAAGATTGTGCACGGTAGTGGACTTTCCAACCTAAATCTTGGCTGCTTTGTTTGCTCCTTTGATGTTTGCCGAGCTTCCTAACCATTCTCCTCTATTAACTATGTTTCTAGCAAGGAATTTCCTATCGGCAGGTTATCTTCTATTTTCTCGGACGATAGGGAAATTTTATTAAAAAAAGCTTATTAGTTTTTCAGGTGAAGTTGGTAAGGAGAAGTATTAGTTGCTTGTTTTACAGTATTAATTGATTACAGTTTTTATCTTGTCCCTTCTCCGTCTTTACCAACGCGTAAATATTCTTGTATGCTCTAGTGACTACAAACAATTTACAACAACTACAGTGTACATGTACTCCAGCCACAAGGAACGTCTGTTACGGAGCAGTCATGAAAAGCCCACGATTCCAACCGATAAATTAAGTTTGTTCAGAGCTTTTAACTACCCCTGACTTTCAACGAAGTTACTTTAATGACGTAAACATCGATCTCTCGATGCAATCGATAGTTTAAAGCTCTAAAATCAGCACCGAGAGTTGAAGCTCGTACATGTAATTCAAAATAAGGGTAATTGACGAGAGCTAGAACTTTACGCCATGTGAGTGAGCCATTTAAAATGAAATCGAATAACTAAATGTTGGCATATTGTTGCCAAAAAGTGGCTTTTTGGTTTCTTTCTTCCGGGTTTCTTCCAGTTAATACACTAAACTGTAACTTAAACTGTCAGCCAAGAATAGCGGAAAACAAAAAAGGTCCGCATGAAAATTGAAATATTGCTGTTTCACTGAAAACGACCATGTAGCCGGATTGTGCGATTTAATCACATTTTGATTTTCCTTGCCTCATCATAGTGAATGAATTAGAAATATTTTCAAGAGAATCAGTCTTTAAAGTGCTGACCGCGCGATTTTTGTTACATTACTAGGAAATATCGCCTCCAGAAGAAATACTGCCGACAACATAGCGATCCCTCTTTGCCTCTCCAATAACTGCCATTGGAATGCAGCTACTGGTTATTTCGACAAAACAGGGGAACAACGACATGCACTTTACGTTGTTGAGCCAGCTCTCCGAAAACTCAGGACTGTGAAAGGTAAGTTAAGCCTGCTAAGATATAATTTATTATATGCTGCATAAAATTAAAAAAATCCATTCAATGTGGACGGAAAATGAACTTAAAGTAAGGAGTACGATAGCTGATTTCCTTCGAGGCAAGTAGTTCATTGACTCGTAATTAAAAAGAAGACGCTTCAGTTCAGCTTTCTACTTGTGTATGTCGAGTTGAGCCGATCATGATAATTTTTCCAACTCATTCGAAGTATTTCGTAATGATCGTTCTCATAATGGCGGAGGTGTTCTTGTAGCATGTAATCAACACTTAGAGTGTACTAGGAGACAAGACCTTGAAACTAATTGCGAACAGATCCACTCACAAGACTACTTGTTGGAGTTTTCTACAGACCTAGGCCTCCATCTTCTCATTTATCTTTAATATCTGAACGAATTAGATAAGTCAGACCATCACTGGAGTACTGCTGTGCATTTGGAACCCTTGCTTGATTAAACTTATCCATCTTATTGAGTCAATACAACCGAGAGCCACGAAGCTGATATGTGGCCCTGAACTTGAGTATTATGATTTCAAGACTTAAAAAAAACTAAACTGGCCTTCCCTAGAATTAAGGAGGAAATAACTCTGTCTTGTTCAGATGTACAAAATATTATTTGGTCTCTGTGATATAGATAGCAATAAGTACTATGACTTACAGTAATAGGGGAAACATGTTTAAGACCTCGTCAAAATTTTAAACTGAGAACAAAACATGCCCGCACAAATTATTTTAAATTTCGTTTTTTAATAGATACATAAACGATTGAAATTCCTTACCTTCCCATATTTTTGCGACTGAGGGTGCGTTCGATTGACCGTATTCTGGAATAGGAATACATGGAATGCAAGTTGGAAATCCTTCGTTTTTGCAGAGATTCACATTAAAATTGTCAAACATTTGTTAAAATGCTATTTTAAACATATTTTTATCATCCTTGCGAAACGCGCCAAACATACCGTTTTAATCATGACTCCACGTATTCTTATTCCAGAATAGGGTCAATCGAACGCGCCCTAAATCTCTTAGACAATTTAAATCAAATTTAATGTCACTCTTATTATCTAGTCAACAGTAATCTGTTTTACTAATTTGTTGAATATATACACAGGGTTTATTCTGGAAATTGGCCAGTGGGCCCCCTTCTGTAATTTTAGTGGGCCCTTCTTCAAGAAAGGGGGCCACTTTTTCAACCAATCAGAAGTGAAACCAAAACTAACCGTGGCTCGCGCATGCACATTTTCCCGCGCTTTGTGTCGGCTATGTGTAATTACTTGGAGTTTCGATTGGTTTACTGGATTGTCTCCGTCCGTTTTGATTGGCCAAAGTAAGTACTTTGGTTTTGGTTTTACGACACTCATTTGAAAACCGTTCTAAGCATAAGAGTAACGATTTATTGTGAATTTCAGGTGTTTTTATAACCATCCAAATCACGAGTTTATAATTACATTCTAAAAACATACTTTTGCCATCTTCGATGAAATAGACTGTTTGGCACCAAATCAAAAAAAAAAAACTGAGTGCTTTTGAGACTTTTGACATTCTACATGGGTCGAACTCGCCGGACGCCATTTTGGAACATTCTGGGAAACTGAAATGCCTGGGCTGAAATTACTGCAGAATTTCGGATGTTTGTCTCAATAAGACTCAAACGAAGAAGAGAAAGGTAATTGAGACAGTCAATTCAATGGCTATAAAAGTTCAAAGTAAGTTTATAGAGCGGTCGAATCAGTGTTGTCGTCAGTGATGTTTTCGAGTACTTTATTTCAAAAAAATAGTACTTATCCTAGGGTCTGATATTTTTACGCCCCATTTAACGCGGCATTTTTTTCCAAATAACGGAAATCCCGTAAGGCCGCGCTCTAGAATAAACCCTGTATACACATATGGTCATTTTACTCCTATATAATTTTTTACATACTCATTTTTATAACATAATTTTTTTAGAATTTTGTATTTTATATATTAATGTATACGTGTTCCTGTCCGTATTAATATAGGGGAACATTTTTATATGGGAATTCAGTTTCCCCCTTCTGTTGTCCTCCCTCAGTTAGTGCATGCATTGTACGTTCATATTATTATTATTATTATTATTATTATTATTATTATTATTATTATTATTATTATTATTATTATTATTATTTTATTTATTTATGTTTTGGGAAAGTCAAATAAATAAATAAAATTAAATTATTCGATTCACTTGTTTCGGTAGCGTTTTCAATGCGGTTATTGCAAGTCGTGACAAAATGACAGCTCCAAGCAATTCCAAACGAGGGATAGTTTGGTTCTTGATAGGCGAGACTCTACTATTGCTTGCGACTAATCTTGTCTCGATGCGACCATCACTGTATACCACTCGGATGTAAACGACGGCTGCGTAGGCTCTCTCTGATGCATCGCTAAACGCGTGGAGTTGTACATCGATCTTTGAAAACCATGGGTAAAGATAGCATCTCGGTATTCTCACAAGCCGGCCAGTGGTTTCAATTTTTGGAATTTTGCTCATTTCTCCTTGAAGTGGCTGATCCCAGTCGAGTTTCTCGCTGCATAAAACTTGAAACAATATCCTCAATCGAATGTCAAAAGGACGAAGAAATCCTAAAGGGTCGAAAATCTTGGCGGTGAGTTTGAGCACAGATCCCTTGTTAACCGGAAGGGACTTTCCATATTTGTACAAATCGGCAAAGTTAAGGTTACTCCAAACCTTCGCGGGCTACATGTATTTTGCCGAAATTTGTTTTTCGACCAAATTAAAGTTAGTAATTTAAACTTTAATTTCCCAAAAAATGAAATTCAAATCTTAAAAACGTGCGCGAGTTATTGAAAAAAAATTTTTTTTTTTAAAAGTAGTTATAAAGGCGTTATAATCTTTGTAATGCGCGAACTCCCTAGTGAGCTTTTCGCGGCAAAATGGTTTGTATTCCAAATAATAAGCTTTTTTTTTTTTACACGCGAAGAACTGTGCTTTTCAAAAATAGCAAAGTTGCCTCGTCGTCATGAAACGGTCAAGAAAAGAGAGAAGTCCTTGGATAAAGGCAACAGCTAAGCCAGGACCTAAGAAAAAAGAAATTGATTTTTTGAACGAAAAAAGGAAAAATCTTGTGGAGAGCAATAAAGGTTCGTGGTTAATCAACCTTGGAAGATTTCCCAAGAAGATGTGGAGAAAGCAGTCAGCTCTTCCCCTGCATCTTGAGCCAGTTGGATTTGTTTTTTGGATTTGTTTTTTGTATAGGTTGTATTAAGGGAGTGAACTGCACATTGTGAGCTTTCATCGCTGTAAGGGACGTGTAACAAAACGGGAGAATTTATACGTACTTTGGGAGTCATCTTATTTCCGAAATTACCCTTGGTTTTCCGCATAGTTGTTACCACTGGAAAAAAGGCGCGAGGAAGCTAGCTAGGATAAAACGTGACTAAAACACTATTGCTTTCCCGCGGAGCGCCATTTTGCTCACTGTGAACTTCCAGGGTCTTATCATGTCATTGTCTGGCGGCTCACAGTGTGAGCCCGTAGTTGACATAATTCTCAGAGAAGGCGTGACATGCTTGTATTTCTTTTGAAGGCGAAAACTCGCACTACGATTTTGATGAGATACAACCTCTCGAAATGAATTAATTGGGTATGTGGAACTGAAGGATTTCCGTGAAATTTGGCAAAAATGTTCAGTGAACAATAGACCATTTTCGAATTCTCACGGGTGGACTGGATCTAGCATGAAATGGAGGCCAATGCGGGCAAATGGTTTCACACAAATTAATTTGCCTGCATTAGCCTCCATTTCATGCTAGATCCAGTCCAGCCGTGAGAATTCGAAAATGGTCTATTAGGAACGAAAGTGTGTTGGCGTTTTTGGGCAAACCACTTCCCTCGTGGCGGGTTCGGAACGCAACACGTTTGGAAAGTTTTTAACAGTTGAACTTGTCAGACCTATAAAAAGAGAACCAATGGGAATACAGGAAAATGCTCACACACTTTGAAAGATTGATGCTTTGGGATTGACACTGAGCAGTTACATTTCGTCAGCAATCATACTTGATTAATTGGACGGAATGGCGCTCGGGCATTTTACTGTTTACCAGCTTCCTTCGCTTTCACAAACAGATAAATAAAACGCTTATATTTTTTTCGAATTCTGCATTTATTAACCTTTGTATTGATATATAGTTGGTAGTAGTTTCCTTTAAAGCAGCGCGCGTACAATTTTTTTCTGGAGGGAACCCGCGAAGGTTTTGAGTAATTAGCAGTGTCCCAGTTAATTCCTAAAACTTTGATTGTATTTCCTTCACTTGAAGTGGGGCTGCTCAAACTGGTACTTGATTTGGCGTAGGACTCGTCATCTTCTTTACTAACATATGGAAAACTGCATGTTTGCTGACTTGCTGGGGTTTGATCATTCGGCACTTCGAATTTCGCAATGTCTTCGATTAAACTTGCCGAGTTGGAATTCTATATTTTGAGACGAAATCCACCGTCAACCATTATCGCTTTCGATTTCTTGTAAATAACAAAGGCGGCCTTATCGTCGTCGTCCCCAGTGATTGTCATCCACGTACATTTTTCAGCATTTCTGACATTTCCGGCTCGCTTTGTCTGTAGAACTTTAAATGATACTTGATTGTGGAGCACAAAATAGAAGGCGAGGGACGTAGTCAAAACACTAAACGATTGAACCTGAACTGTACCATTTCGGGGTTTTCGGCTGCGGGGTCTTTAAACCGCAGAAATCGAAGCATGTCTCAATCCTCTTTCTTGATTCCAACATTCAGAAATGAATTCTCGATGTCAGCCGTGAGGCCAATTCTGTTCCATCGGAATTTCGCTAACATATCAAAGACACGCGGGATGAAATTTGGCCCTGTTCCCAAACAGTCGTTCAGTGATCTTCCTTGTTTTGAAGATTTCGCAGACCTGTTGTAGACGATGTGGACCTTCGTTGTTTTCTCGATCCCCGGGCTCGATCCTTGCGGACTACTGCATGATGTGGCGAAAAATGAATCCCTTTGTTGATTTCTTCATTACCGCAAAGTTCTTCTGCTCGTTTGGTGATTTTATTTCTCTCCTGTTCTTGTATAATGTTGTTGTATTCGCTTAACAGTGCAGGTTCTTGGCTCAATTTGTGTCGTAAGGATTTCAGTCGCGATGAGCACATCTGATAATTGTCGGAAGAAGGCACGCAGTCTTCCTTCCAGGGTAGACACACTTCGTATCGCTTAACATTGTAGCTTGGATCTTTTAGAAAACTGAAAAATTAAACGAAACTTACTTGTAAGTTGAACTTTGATTGTAATTCTATGAGTCGCCTGCTGCCACAAGGGATCACATGAGGCATGTGATCCCTTGTGGCAGTAGGTGACTCATATAATTACAATCAAACTTCAATTTACAGGTAAATCTCGTTTAATTTTTCAATTTTATTTCGTCACCACTACCACTGGGATCCCATTAGACTTCAAAGCCCAGACATTCACATGAGAAGAATAAATATAAACACGATATATGTTTAATCAAGGATGATGTACCACAGTGTGCATGCTGCATACAGTATATCTGGTTGAACAGAAACAATCTCAATATCAAACATGAAATAGATGTTGAACCTGCTTGGAAGCTAGATAATTCTATTCACAATAACAAGGCAACATGTGCATGCATTCGCACAAATGTTAAGTGCACATATTTGTATTTTCAGTCAACTACATAGATCTAACAAATTTAAGTTCTATTACTCAATGGTTAGTACGGGTGTGTTAAAGCTACAGAGATTCCCTCTGTAAGGGCTTCTTGTACGATCAGTCAAATGTCCTTTCAGAAGACCAGCCTGCAGTGTCCAGAATTTCCGTAATGACAATAGATGCAGTTTTTGCTTTCGATGCTGCTGCTGCCCTGGTACTGTGAGGCTTGAAGGTGTTGATATCAGATATCAACACCAGCACTTGACTTAACCGAACGGATCCACCTTGATATGGTATCTCGAGAAGCACTGCCATGAGGCTTTGCGTGGCTCAAAAGAAGCTTTGTTTCAGTACCTCGCGGCAACTTTGTCCTGTGAAGATGTTCTTTGAAGTGAGTACAAACACAAAGGGATTGTTCGTTAGGGTAGATGCGTAAGAATACAGATGGCATTTTATTATGTTGGTCTGCTCTATTTAATGTGCTCCGGAAAGGCAAACTCAAGCGAAGTTTCTCCCGCTTTCATGTACTGTTTGTCTAGCAATTGTAGACTCTATCCTCTTTGTGCTGAAACAAGGGCAATTAACATAGGAATCTTGTTTTTTGAGTCAGGGATTTTAGGCTTAATTAATTTGGCACAGGAAGGGATGGTAAATAACACAGGACCAGATCTACATCCCATGTGGAACGGTCGCAAATACCTTTCATTAAGCGGGAGACAATAGGATGGCTACCCATGTTCACCTTGTCAAGAGGGATAATGATAGCCGATAGATAATGATAGCCAATAAAGCACTTCTGGCTGTGTTAATGTTGTAACAACATTAACACAGCCAGAAGTGCTTTATTGGCTATCATGTAGATCTGGTCCTGTTGTATGATGACCCTTGTTCATGCAAACTGACCAGGAAATCCAATACTTTAGTTATAGATGGATTGTACAAATCAATTTTCCATTTAGATCAAACGTCATACCATTCCTTGATATATGAGGCATACTGTTTTTGGCTCCCATTTGACCACGATTGTAGGAATATGATGGTAGCTTTGCTCGAAATCGCTCTCTGCTGGGGAGACTCCCTGATATTATGCAAACCAGTAGTTGTAGTTTTATGCTGAGAAGGTGAATTGCATTGCTGTGCAGCAGGTACAAGAGACTGTCCGACTGGGAAAGTGCTAGAGGATGGTCTGTTAGACGATCCAGAGGTAGTGTATACCAGGAGTGTACACTGGGATACCAGGGTTGTGTTGTTCATAGCTGGACAATGAGAAACCCTGTTGACTGATCTTGTTTGATCTTCTGTAGACACTTGGCAATGAGACTAAAAAGAAAGTGGAAGGGCATGAAAATAATAAGGTGCCAATTCATGAAAAGGGCATTGATAAACTGTGCCCCAGGGTCAGATCTTCATACATATTTTGCAATCCTGCAGTGAAGTCTAGAGGCAAACACGTCAATTTTAAACATCCCCCATCGTGTCTGTCCTGCATTTGAACATCTCTTGAGATAATGACCATTCTGTTGACTCTTGTAGTGCTCTAGATGAGTCAAATGTTGTGACATATGCACCAGTCCCATAACATGGTTGCTATGCCATTGCATTGTAAAGGATTTAATGCTGCCCATTGCATTTATGTATGATACTGTAGAGGTGTCGTCTGACTGAACAAGTATGTTTTTCCCACTACAGTCAACACAAAGGGATTGTAATCTCAAAAGAAGAGCTTGCAGTTCAAGATAATTTATGTGATTTCTTTGTTCCTCACAATTCCAAAATCCTCCTGAAGAGGTTTCTTCACATATCGGCCCCCAACCTTGGTTTGATGCATCAGTTGTTAAAATGAGGTCAGGGTTCCCATGGCAAATGGGTTTTGATGCTGTCAGGGTATGATTTACCCACCAAGTCGATTCTTCTCTAGACTGGGTAGATAGGGTCATTGAAGAATCAAAGTGCTCTTTATTTGCACAGAGTGCCTTGATTTTGTCAAGTTCCAATTGCCTGTGATGCATTTCAGCAAATCCCACAGCTGGAAAAACTTGAAACAAGGAGCAATAATCTTTCATAAGCAGATTTAACTATCGTAGCTTAGTCTCAATTAGGGTCACTCTCATAGTAACACTGTTATGTACAAATCCCAGAAATTCCAGTTTTACTGGAGTCGAAACACAGACCTCTCATGGTGAACTGTGAAGCCAAAGTTTTGAAAACAAACAAACAGTATCCACTACATTTCTGTGGCAAGAATCAAAATTCTGGCCAGTGCGTACAGAGTCATCAATGTGCCCCATACAAATATGTCCGATAGATCGCAAATGCGCATAAACAGGTTTGAGAATTTTAGTGAAAATGCGGGGTGCAGATGACAACCCATTTGATAAGCATGTGAATTGATAATATTTCCCTGTCCACTCAAGCATGAGGAATTTCCTGTCTTCCTTTGCTGTGGGGACGGAGTAATAAGCATCTTTAAAATCTACAGATGCCAGAAAGCATCCAGGTCGGATTAGCTTGGGGCTGTAAGGGAGTCCATTTTAAAATGATAATGGTCAACAAATTCATTGAGTGGTTAAATATTCGGTATTATTCTAGAAGTCCCCTCCTTTTGGGGGCGCATAAATATATTTGAAGGAAACCCCTCAGGCACAAGGTGCCTCATTTCAATGACTTCCTTGCCCAGAAGTTTAGTAATTCGGCATCAATGAGCAAGGTCTCAGCCTTTGAGAAGTATATCTTATTAGGTTGACGTGACTGTTAAACTCAATGTTATGATGTTTTATGGCATCCAAAATAACTGGGTCATTAGTCAGTGACTGCCAAAAGGGCACAAGGTGTTTCACCTGTCCTGCCCTAAAATTTGTGACCCCTTTTGTGTAGGTCATCTAAATTAATGCTTTGAGCAACATTGATTTTTCGCACCTAGTTTTTTTCTACTGCGACTTGTGGGAGTTCTTGTGATTGCTCACCCTTGTTTGGGATGCTCGGCCGCGTCCTAAAAAGGTCGGTGCTTAAATGCGTTGATGCGGTTGTTTAGTGACTGGTCATAAGTTGTAAACTGCTGTGATCTGAAATTCGAGACTTTTCTGCATTTGTTATCCCGCTCGTTTTACAACGGACATTTCTTAGGTATTTCGATAAATCATGGCGAAATACCAGCTTGGTCGATGGTTTTATTTCCTCTTTACACAGTCTAGTGTAAGGGGAATTAAGATCTGGCTGGGTGATCTCTCGTCGTTTCATGTTCAGCTTCCAGTGAGCATGGCCTAGTAGAGCAATTCTATCATCTATCATGTGTGTTAGAACTTCCCGCGCATTCATCTTTGCATATCTTTGACAAGCCGGTCGGCTAAGATTACAATTGCTCCTGCACACATTGGATAACCAAATCCACTGACATGTTCTTTCGAGACAATAAATCCCAAATTTCTTCGTTCACCAACGTTGTGGTGAGATATTTATAATTTGTTGGGGGCGGATATGTCTCTCTCTTTGAAGGAATCTTGGGACAATTTTCCGGTCAGAAGATTGTCAACCAAATATGCAATTTTGCCCTCGATGACGGTGATGTTTCGGACTTTAGCTGCCGCTCGAGTCAAGCAAGCGATTGGCCCCATTAAGCCCAACGAGTTGGGGTTCCCAACTGAAATACCGTCTTCGTCATTTCTGCATACCGGTCAGGTTGCAGAAGAATATCTTCTCTCAGATTACTGAAAGCTTCAGTTTGGGCTTTCGCAGCTGTGACAAGTTGCGTGAGAGAGCTTTGTAAGCTACGGAGAATGCCCGCCAGTTCGGTCGAGCTGTTTATCTCCACAGTCGTGCAATTTTTTGCACTGTAATCTGATTTCCCACGGTTGTCTTCGTCCATAACCTTCAGAGAAGCGAAGTGAGAGCAGCCTTATCGAAAATAGACAGAACGTTTTCCAAATCCTTCGGTGAAATTTTGTTGTTCAAACTGACGGCTCGAAGCGATAAGCACTGACGTGCGCATGCGTGATACAATCTCATGGGATCCTTGTGGTATTGGTGACGAAATAGAATCAGCGTTTTCTGTTGCTCTCATGCTGAGTTAATCCTTGCTCCCGATCGATTCGGTTTCCCAAAAGTCCTTAATATTCGTCGTGTTCGTTCCTGTAATACAATGAGTTTAACGTCCCCGTAATCACTAGACGAGAGCGAACGTGATTGCTCGAGATTCTCTCTCCGATGGGCCCAGACAAAAGCCAACCCAGTTTACTCTTGACGGCGGGGCCTGATTCGCCATGAACTGTCTCTCCGTTCACTATTTTCCTATAATAATCAGATCGGATGAGAATGTCTATAGATTCGTCACCGTTTTCGTCGAATTCATCAGCAAATTATAAGCCGTCTAAATGAGGAAACTTCCTTACGTCAATCTTGTTCGGCAACGACAAACATATAACTGGAAAACCAAGAGACCAAATTTCGATTTCTTCACAACCAGCTTTACCCAAACGGACTTTCACCACGTCCCAGTCTTGTGTGCGATATCGTTGTTCTCCAAATGTGTTCAAATGTAGTGCTTCTTTCCTCCGGGGCTCGAGACTGAGTGGGGACTTCAACGTGTTGGTAACATAAGAGCGTTGGCTCCCATTATCGATTAAAATCCGGACGTTGGTTGATTTCGTTCTGTCTTCATTGGTGGCAACAGCTCGAGCAGTTTGCAGCAAGACTGTTCCTTTCGTTCCGGAACTAGCAGTTGTTGTCGTTTGGAGGAGTTGAGGGTTCTCTGTTGCGTAGCTTACAAGGGTCGAGCTGTGTGTTTCCTGCGAATTTTTGTTTGGGGCAGATGAATCATGTTGTTTGGAAATAAGCCTTATTCACGATGTCAGCCATCTTTACACGCGCACAGAGAATGATGGGATAATTACTTGGTCGCATGGTCTCTTGGGGGGCAAACATTTTCAATGGCGTCCGGAGGGGACAAAAGAGATGTCAACACAGCTGTTTTCTAAGTGGAAGGTGGATCAGTTAAAACTGTTTCTGAAAAAAAGAGGAGTTGTTTTGTCGGGGAGAAAAGTAGAGCTACAACAAGTTGCAAAATTGTTGAGACACTTTCATTAAAAAACACCTTTTCTAACTTCCAATACTCGGCGTATCTAGAGTTTAAACCTTTCCCACTTCCTCTCCCTTCTCCCCCTTTCAATGTTGACTGCTTAAGTTCCCAACATTTTTTTGTCTCGCTAGCAACACTGATAAGGGGGGGAGGGGGGCTGCAGTGTGAGAGGTAATAGGGAAATTAATAACGCCCCAAGAAGGTGAAGTGTCTCCACTATTTTTGCAACTTGTTGTCTGATTGATTGCAATAATTTTGCCTGTCCGGATTTGAATCCTGTAGGGAAACGTTTCAACGTAGAAAAGCAGGAACTAAAGAAAGAATCATTAAATATCGTATAAGCTCTGAAACATTTCAGAAGTTTGCACGCGAAGTGCAAAGCACATTGTACCAAACACGAAAGGATATTAATTATTGACATACGGTAGCATCGATTTTCGAGTGTTTGGACTTATCATCGCTAACAGAAGACTCCGTACCAAATACTAAAGCGAGCAAAGTATTTTGCACTGCAGATCTGATGCTCCAAAAGTTACACATGGCTCGTATTATGTAACACAATACCATTTATTGTGTTTCTTGGTGACGTCAACCGGGATGGTGGCGTTACAGTTGAAAATCGTATCTTCGAGGAAACAGCACAATTCAACTAGTACTTTCTTTTCTAATCAATCCAATACATTACCAGGTGATTCGTGATAAAGCTCACACAGCTAGAAATCCTGTACATATCGTCTATTCGATTTACCAACGGTCTACCATCCAAGCACGGTCTACCATCGCAACAGCAAGAAATATGATATCATATTATTTTCTCAGTGAAAAGTTGTGGTAGACCGTGTAGACCGTTTCATATAAATGTCATAATGTGTAGCCGGTACAAATTTGTTCACTTTTGTATCTCATTGTAAAACAAATCTCGCAAAGGATTTAACACAATCGGGTGCTTTCTTTTGATCATTGTGCTCAGTCAGTCATTCCAAAGAACATGGAATTAGCCTGTACCCGACACGTCACTTAGAAGACTTGCTAGTAAGCGTTACCGATCCCTTCTCTGGCAGCAGACTAGCCCGAAAGCAATAAGTAATGTTACGAATGGACTTCTACAGTACAGCCCAAAAATAATGCACGCGCAAGAACTTCTTTTTGCGTCCGCAAGCCGGCAACTTCTTGCGGCTTCTTGCGGCTCCTTGCGCCACAATTCTACCAGCCGCAAGAACTTCTTTGCGGTTAGAAGTTGACACCGCAAGAACTTCTTTCTGTTAAAAAAATCCTGACCGCAAGAACTTCTTTGCGGCAACATCTCAGAAAGAAGGTGATATACAAAACTCGCAACAAGACGAAATTTTTCAGGGCAATGCACGGTCGAATCTCGGGAGTTATACGTATCATATGTAAACAAACGTCACAATGTTGTTGATTTTTTACTACGTTTGCACGAAGACTAGTCGCATGATAGCAATCAGAATAAATATCAGACGAAACCCTTTTGCTACCCAAAAATCCCAGTCAAAGAAATGTTTATCAAGGTACACTGTAGTGATGAGGATGGCTTTTTCCACGCAAACCGTTTGTAGGACTGTCGCCGCGAATGTAGAGGAATTCATTGTTGTGAAATTCACATAAATGTGAAGCTAGGATTGATTCCTGTCGGAATCTTTGAAATTTCCTCTGCATTCCTGTTTAAATATCTCAAGGAAAATGGAGTGAAAGCAGACTCGCTAGACTGAATTTTTCAAGCTCGCCATTTTCATTTGTTGTCTGCTCCGGAGCACGTGGCTTTATTTCACGATCGTCACCTAAAACCAGAAATGTGATTGTTCACGTTCACTGAGAAAAAGAAAATAAGCATGAATCAAGTTTGACTCTCTAGGGCAATTTGATGGGGAACTTGTTTTGTTTTGACGTCTTCTGTATCCATTCCGTCTTAACAAAGCCAAAAGAAAGGAGAAATAAATACAAGTACGCCACGGCGAATTACGTGACAAAAGCGTGAGCAACTTGTTTTCAGCGTAATGGTTGTTATGCAAATTGACAGGTGACATTCTACAATGTAGTTCCCTTGATAAGTTTTTCTGAAAGGAGTTATAAATGCAGAGAGGTTTTGTTTGTTATTTATTATTAGTATTGTTATGATACCACGAGTTTTCTGTTGCCGATGAAGATATCACACGACATTTGCTTACAGATAACACTGTCACCTTCCCGGCATCATATGCAAATGGCTACGCGTTCGATCTAAAACATTCAAATGTTCATTCTTTAGACGTGGTTTGTTATGCTTGCGAGCCTGCTTGTTGGTAGTTAATGGCGTGATTGAAGGGTTTTTTTTCTGAAAGTGCAGAAATTAGTTACTGCTTTGAAACATTCACGTTCACCGGTCTTTCTTTTAAGCGAGTGCGTAAAATACGGGTTTCGACAAAACACTGACCCCCGGTCAACTGACCCCCTTACTGACCCCCTACTGACCCCCTATAAAATCAATGGGAAAATGAATACTGCTTACTTAAGCCTCAACAACCCTTTTTAAACAGCATTGTTCAACAGTATTTAAGTCTAAGCACCCATTTTAAAAAGGTTAGCTTACATGAAGTAATCGGCCATCACATCAATAATCGAAAACTAACCTTTTTAAAATGGGTGCTTAGACTTAAATACTGTTGAACAATGCCGTTTAAAAAGGGTTGTTGAGGCTTAAGTAAGCAGTATTCATTTTCCCATTGATTTTATAGTGGGTCAGTAGGGGGGTCAGTAAGGGGGTCAGTTGACCGGGGGTCAGTGTTTTGTCGAAACCCGTAAAATACGGCCTGCGATAAATTGGGATAACCAAACATCGAGTTCTGATCTCATGGCCATCGAATGTTTCCCAATAGGAGGAAACATACCATTATATCCCTTCCTTTTGAAAGCGATTTATGTTTTGGAAAACATAATCCGTAATCACCTCAGACAAGCAACACCGACTACTCTTGCGGTTGAACCCGCTAACTTCTTGCGCTTTTTGCGTCTTGCGGTTAAGTTCGTAACTTCTTGCGGCAAGCTTTCTATCTTCTTGCGCTTTGAATGTTCTTGCGGATAAACCGCAATTTAACTTCTTTTGACCGCTTGCGTGTTCTTGCGGCGCAAGAACTTCTTGCGCCACTTCTTGCGCGTGCATTATTTTTGGGCTGTACTGTATGAAAATGTATCTTTGTATAACAATGTTTGCTAAGAATTGATTTTTCGAAAAGTGGATGTTCCCTTTAAATGGCATGCGATCGCAGTAAAAGGAGAGGTTATGTCTGTTTCTCATTCGTAAACAACAGCTAATTTCGTACATGTTGCGCGTGCTTTAGATGTCATGTGTCGACCGAAATATAGGTGTTTAAGGAAAATTATTTCGAAATCGGTTCCAGGATATTTCTAGCGTACTTTAAAAAGCGAAAGGATGGAAATCACACCTTTTCGTGTACCAAATTATGTGTATGTTCGACTTGACTCACAGAAAGCACTGAAATGCCTTCAAATTACGTCATACCGAAACCCCGCCAAAATCCAGTTTATCGCTGGCCATTTTCCATTCACAGCAGATCAGAGAATTAAACCCTTTTTTTTGGAAACACCATATTAAACGCAAACGATAGACGCCTTCCCGTTCC
Organism: Montipora capitata; assembly: GCA_949126865.1. NCBI lineage: Eukaryota > Metazoa > Cnidaria > Anthozoa > Scleractinia > Acroporidae > Montipora > Montipora capitata. The sequence continues at coordinate 7,720,022 of OX421447.1, forward strand.
AATAAACAAAGTGACCGTGCGCCAATACCGTGACAACCAACTCAGACAACAAGTTGCAAAATTGTTGAGACACTTTCATTAAAAAACACCTTTTCTAACTTCCAATACTCGGCGTATCTAGAGTTTAAACCTTTCCCACTTCCTCTCCCTTCTCCCCCTTTCAATGTTGACTGCTTAAGTTCCCAACATTTTTTTGTCTCGCTAGCAACACTGATAAGGGGGGGAGGGGGGCTGCAGTGTGAGAGGTAATAGGGAAATTAATAACGCCCCAAGAAGGTGAAGTGTCTCCACTATTTTTGCAACTTGTTGTCTGATTGATTGCAATAATTTTGCCTGTCCGGATTTGAATCCTGTAGGGAAACGTTTCAACGTAGAAAAGCAGGAACTAAAGAAAGAATCATTAAATATCGTATAAGCTCTGAAACATTTCAGAAGTTTGCACGCGAAGTGCAAAGCACATTGTACCAAACACGAAAGGATATTAATTATTGACATACGGTAGCATCGATTTTCGAGTGTTTGGACTTATCATCGCTAACAGAAGACTCCGTACCAAATACTAAAGCGAGCAAAGTATTTTGCACTGCAGATCTGATGCTCCAAAAGTTACACATGGCTCGTATTATGTAACACAATACCATTTATTGTGTTTCTTGGTGACGTCAACCGGGATGGTGGCGTTACAGTTGAAAATCGTATCTTCGAGGAAACAGCACAATTCAACTAGTACTTTCTTTTCTAATCAATCCAATACATTACCAGGTGATTCGTGATAAAGCTCACACAGCTAGAAATCCTGTACATATCGTCTATTCGATTTACCAACGGTCTACCATCCAAGCACGGTCTACCATCGCAACAGCAAGAAATATGATATCATATTATTTTCTCAGTGAAAAGTTGTGGTAGACCGTGTAGACCGTTTCATATAAATGTCATAATGTGTAGCCGGTACAAATTTGTTCACTTTTGTATCTCATTGTAAAACAAATCTCGCAAAGGATTTAACACAATCGGGTGCTTTCTTTTGATCATTGTGCTCAGTCAGTCATTCCAAAGAACATGGAATTAGCCTGTACCCGACACGTCACTTAGAAGACTTGCTAGTAAGCGTTACCGATCCCTTCTCTGGCAGCAGACTAGCCCGAAAGCAATAAGTAATGTTACGAATGGACTTCTACAGTACAGCCCAAAAATAATGCACGCGCAAGAACTTCTTTTTGCGTCCGCAAGCCGGCAACTTCTTGCGGCTTCTTGCGGCTCCTTGCGCCACAATTCTACCAGCCGCAAGAACTTCTTTGCGGTTAGAAGTTGACACCGCAAGAACTTCTTTCTGTTAAAAAAATCCTGACCGCAAGAACTTCTTTGCGGCAACATCTCAGAAAGAAGGTGATATACAAAACTCGCAACAAGACGAAATTTTTCAGGGCAATGCACGGTCGAATCTCGGGAGTTATACGTATCATATGTAAACAAACGTCACAATGTTGTTGATTTTTTACTACGTTTGCACGAAGACTAGTCGCATGATAGCAATCAGAATAAATATCAGACGAAACCCTTTTGCTACCCAAAAATCCCAGTCAAAGAAATGTTTATCAAGGTACACTGTAGTGATGAGGATGGCTTTTTCCACGCAAACCGTTTGTAGGACTGTCGCCGCGAATGTAGAGGAATTCATTGTTGTGAAATTCACATAAATGTGAAGCTAGGATTGATTCCTGTCGGAATCTTTGAAATTTCCTCTGCATTCCTGTTTAAATATCTCAAGGAAAATGGAGTGAAAGCAGACTCGCTAGACTGAATTTTTCAAGCTCGCCATTTTCATTTGTTGTCTGCTCCGGAGCACGTGGCTTTATTTCACGATCGTCACCTAAAACCAGAAATGTGATTGTTCACGTTCACTGAGAAAAAGAAAATAAGCATGAATCAAGTTTGACTCTCTAGGGCAATTTGATGGGGAACTTGTTTTGTTTTGACGTCTTCTGTATCCATTCCGTCTTAACAAAGCCAAAAGAAAGGAGAAATAAATACAAGTACGCCACGGCGAATTACGTGACAAAAGCGTGAGCAACTTGTTTTCAGCGTAATGGTTGTTATGCAAATTGACAGGTGACATTCTACAATGTAGTTCCCTTGATAAGTTTTTCTGAAAGGAGTTATAAATGCAGAGAGGTTTTGTTTGTTATTTATTATTAGTATTGTTATGATACCACGAGTTTTCTGTTGCCGATGAAGATATCACACGACATTTGCTTACAGATAACACTGTCACCTTCCCGGCATCATATGCAAATGGCTACGCGTTCGATCTAAAACATTCAAATGTTCATTCTTTAGACGTGGTTTGTTATGCTTGCGAGCCTGCTTGTTGGTAGTTAATGGCGTGATTGAAGGGTTTTTTTTCTGAAAGTGCAGAAATTAGTTACTGCTTTGAAACATTCACGTTCACCGGTCTTTCTTTTAAGCGAGTGCGTAAAATACGGGTTTCGACAAAACACTGACCCCCGGTCAACTGACCCCCTTACTGACCCCCTACTGACCCCCTATAAAATCAATGGGAAAATGAATACTGCTTACTTAAGCCTCAACAACCCTTTTTAAACAGCATTGTTCAACAGTATTTAAGTCTAAGCACCCATTTTAAAAAGGTTAGCTTACATGAAGTAATCGGCCATCACATCAATAATCGAAAACTAACCTTTTTAAAATGGGTGCTTAGACTTAAATACTGTTGAACAATGCCGTTTAAAAAGGGTTGTTGAGGCTTAAGTAAGCAGTATTCATTTTCCCATTGATTTTATAGTGGGTCAGTAGGGGGGTCAGTAAGGGGGTCAGTTGACCGGGGGTCAGTGTTTTGTCGAAACCCGTAAAATACGGCCTGCGATAAATTGGGATAACCAAACATCGAGTTCTGATCTCATGGCCATCGAATGTTTCCCAATAGGAGGAAACATACCATTATATCCCTTCCTTTTGAAAGCGATTTATGTTTTGGAAAACATAATCCGTAATCACCTCAGACAAGCAACACCGACTACTCTTGCGGTTGAACCCGCTAACTTCTTGCGCTTTTTGCGTCTTGCGGTTAAGTTCGTAACTTCTTGCGGCAAGCTTTCTATCTTCTTGCGCTTTGAATGTTCTTGCGGATAAACCGCAATTTAACTTCTTTTGACCGCTTGCGTGTTCTTGCGGCGCAAGAACTTCTTGCGCCACTTCTTGCGCGTGCATTATTTTTGGGCTGTACTGTATGAAAATGTATCTTTGTATAACAATGTTTGCTAAGAATTGATTTTTCGAAAAGTGGATGTTCCCTTTAAATGGCATGCGATCGCAGTAAAAGGAGAGGTTATGTCTGTTTCTCATTCGTAAACAACAGCTAATTTCGTACATGTTGCGCGTGCTTTAGATGTCATGTGTCGACCGAAATATAGGTGTTTAAGGAAAATTATTTCGAAATCGGTTCCAGGATATTTCTAGCGTACTTTAAAAAGCGAAAGGATGGAAATCACACCTTTTCGTGTACCAAATTATGTGTATGTTCGACTTGACTCACAGAAAGCACTGAAATGCCTTCAAATTACGTCATACCGAAACCCCGCCAAAATCCAGTTTATCGCTGGCCATTTTCCATTCACAGCAGATCAGAGAATTAAACCCTTTTTTTTGGAAACACCATATTAAACGCAAACGATAGACGCCTTCCCGTTCCAATAAACAAAGTGACCGTGCGCCAATACCGTGACAACCAACTCAGACAACAAGTTGCAAAATTGTTGAGACACTTTCATTAAAAAACACCTTTTCTAACTTCCAATACTCGGCGTATCTAGAGTTTAAACCTTTCCCACTTCCTCTCCCTTCTCCCCCTTTCAATGTTGACTGCTTAAGTTCCCAACATTTTTTTGTCTCGCTAGCAACACTGATAAGGGGGGGAGGGGGGCTGCAGTGTGAGAGATAATAGGGAAATTAATAACGCCCCAAGAAGGTGAAGTGTCTCCACTATTTTTGCAACTTGTTGTAGCTGAAAAGGCGTATTATACGTGGAGGCTGAAACTCGAGGTCGCTTAAACTACACGAGAGGAAGAAGACGATGTGTCAACGAGACGAAGGGAAAAGTTGACCATAGAATCGATTGTCAGTCTTCCTTTTCCCAGTAGCCTTAAAGAAGGATGAGAAGAGGGCAGTCTTAACTTTTCGGACGTTTTCAAGGATGGGGTAGAAGCATATATGCAGCCGTCAGCAAAGGCCATAAAGCAAGGAAAGAGTTTATTGAGCTCGGAACACATACAGAGAGTGAAATTTCACTAAATCAGTGCAGATGTGAAATACTGTTCGTTCGGCAAATATCCCTTTAGATATAAGCTTGGAAGTGGATCCTGTTTCGTGGGTTTGGCAGCACTGAAATGGTTGGAGTAAACCTTCGCAAACGTAGTACTTTGAAGCCTTTCCTCATGATGAGCTGTGACCATTGGGATTTGGACATCGATAAAAGTGTATCATTTCTCTCTCCTCGCCCCTATAAATGTACCTATGTCAAACAAAGACGTTGAATTGAAACAATTTAACTTATCGGTAAATAAAACAACTTACGGGGAAACCAAAAAAAAATTCCGGGAGAGCTTAAGCTTACCTGTCCGGCGATCTTCGATCGTTGTCGCATGACCGTAAACAGCACAACGGTCCTTTTTTCCCATATCTTGATGCAAGATATCAAATATACATACATAAAATACCGTAAAGTATAAATTAGCTTTCAGATATCTCTAGAAATTTTTCTAAATTCACGTTTGTTTTTACACCATCGCTAATCTCACTGGCCTCAACTTCGAGCCGGATAACTTCTAACAAGCCGGACATTTATTTCCCAGACCTCACGTGCTGTATTTCTGGCGACTTGAATTCTGATTTCGGGCGGTAATTTCGACAATATCACAAGAACTAACAAACTTTAATACTGGCTAGAACTAACACCCAGCGACTCTAAACCACGTATATTGATGCTATCGTAAACAAGTCAAAGCTGAGAGGCGTTGTCGTTGACACACCCTGGAATCTTAAGTATCTCATCCATGTGCTTAGAGATGATGTTCTGGGGCTTGCCATAACGTTTATGTAATAGATCGATCGCAGAGTTGTATTTGGCTTCAGTTCTAGTTAAACCTTCTATTGATCGTGCCGCTTGCCCCTCCAAGAGCGAATGTAGAATGTAGAATGTAGATTGGTGTGTGTGGCGCTGTTGTAACTGTCCCAGAAACATTGCCATTGCGTAACATCTCCTTTCAATTTAGACAAAACTAGTTTCGGTAAGTTTGCCCTCAGTTGAGTGGCCATGGGATTAGCGTAATTCGGATAAGTGACTGTGCTAACGTTACTGTTACTTGGTATTTTAAAAGTCGTACGTGAACTCCCCGGTGATTGCGGTACAGAAACTCCAGCGTCTGATTTTGGCGCGGGATTATGAAGGCGGCATGAAGCGGTTGAGTTGCATCACCAGTTGAACTCCCCACGTTTTGAACAAGTTGAGTATTTCCAGAATCCACATTTTAGGAAACATTTGTCGTTTGAGGTCCAGTAGTCGATTGTAGCGATGTAGAAGGAGCAGTTTCGTCACCATTCGTTTCCTTCATCGTGGAGATTCCTTCGTCGTTAGACTTTGAACTCGTAGCTTCCATGATAGATCGTAGCATAAACAGCACTCACAGATTGATATCTTCAGATTCCTCCGTATTTCGTTTACGACCTCTTCTACCTGACAACTTTCTATAATTTCTTCGTCGAGTGATTTAACCAATGCTAGCTTTTCTTTTAGTGAATCGGCGATAATCTTTAAGCGTTGTTCGTCTATTTTTATCAGCGTGTAGAAGATCATCAGCTTCGTTCATAAGTTTCGTCATTACACTTTGATTTCCACCACGTTTGGCGCGGGTGCGCCCTAGTTTTTCTGCCATTCTTCGGTAGTGTCGAGGTTACTGCCCTACGCTGGGCGCCATTATATCGAATAAGAATTCTCGCAGTCCATTTGACTATTGAAACTTGTTTATTCGATGACTCGTATTCACAACTAAATTAATCAGAAAAGCACATGCGTAATTATATTGAAAGTGTCGTGATCAACTGTCAATCATAAGTGTCATTTGAACTCTATACAAACAAAACATAAACAAAAACCGCATGTGGGCTAAAACGTTTCACGACAAAATTCAATAGGCCATTTCCGAGTTCATGTCTGCCTCCTCTTCAAAGCGAGTCTTTAAGTGCAAAGGTTCTCTTATGAAAATTAGTTTTCATTCATATGTAAAGTGGAACTAATTACCATCACCAGAACTTCGCACATAGACTCGCTTTGAAGGGAGGCAGACATGAACTCGGAAATTGTCTATTTATTTTGTTTGAGTGAGCTGGCTTGGCGCAATGGTGTGAGCACTCTCTTCCTACCAATGCGACCCACATTCGATTCCCAGACTAGTCTTGGTGTCTTATGGGGGTTTATTTGTTGCTTATCTACTCTCAGGGTTCTCCGCTTTTCTCATTCTGCTCAAAAACCAAGCTACGATTTGTTATGAGTTGATTTGATTTCTCTACTGTGTCCCAAATTAGTGCTCCACCGCCAAATACAGTTGACACTTCAATAAAAAGTCCAAAGTTCATTTTTCATCACTTTCAATATTTAGGTCCAGTATGTGTTGTGTCAATTGCCGGCCCGTACCGAAGGGGAAAGTCATTCATTTTAGGCGAAGCTTTTGACCAGCCAGACGTTTTTCCTTTGGGGCACGACTTCGATCCTGAAACAATGGGAATATGGATGTGGATTGTGCCTCAAAAGGTTCAGGTAATGATAAGGATATCTTTGTCTTTATTTCTGCTTCTGTGACCTCACAATACAAGTAGAATGAAGATAATTTAAAATCTGCGCATGTCAAGTAGAATTACTATGCCTCGAGGTTTAAATTTCATTCGAATGTTTCGCTTTTCACTGCCATCAATCACTTTAGCGGAGCTGCCTTGTGGTTGGCTGAATGTCATGCACTCATGCACAACTTTGATTTACAATAGTGAAGCATGGCACCCTTGACCAGAATTCAGTAAGAAAATGAAAGGCTCAAAGAATTGAGTAACCATAGACTTTTTTATTGATAAACGAGCTGCTATTTGCATTCCAAATATAAAACTGAACTGTGACAACATGTGTACATGTATCTGTTCAGCTCATTTAGAGGAGAATAGTGGGCTTCCAGTTTTAGGTCATTGTAACGGCGGAGCTTCATAAAGCGAGCCAAACACGAAACAAACAAGAGTTTTCGAAGGAGTGTCGTGAAATCAAAACCAAAGTAATTACTTTGGCCAATCAAAACTCACGGAGACAATCCAGTAAACCAATCAAAACTCGAAGTAATTACACGTAGCCGGCACAAAGCGCAGGCAAATGTGCACGCGCTAGCCACGATCGGTTTCGGTTTCACTTCTGATTGGTTGAAAAAGTGGCGCGAGAACTTTGAACCAATCACTGGGTGAAGTAATCATAAACCAAAGTAATTATCTAATTACTTTTGACACAATTGAAAACCACTCTAATGGCCTCTGCAATTAAACGCACATGGTTGACTGGATCATGTGACCATGACAGTCATTACTATCTGTTAAATTTACCAGTACTTGCAGTAGAATTTCAGAAATGTGTTGACTTGCTATGTAGCTTTCCAATGGCCAAGAGTGTACAGTGGTGCTTCTGGATTCCGAAGGAATTGATGATGTCGTTGGAGAGGGTTTAGACGACCATCAAATCTTCACTCTTACTGTCTTGCTGGCCTCCGTGATGATTTACAATTCCACTGGCGTACCAACGAGACACGATCTTTATGGCTTAGAGTATCCTTTCTTAAGTCGAGAGTGAAAAGTATTGTACTGTCACGAGCTCAAAAAAAAAGAAAAAGAAAGAAAGACACTTAAAGTTAATTAAAAAACATGTTTATCATTCAGAAACCTTGGTGTTAATGTTTCGAGATAAGACTTGAGGATAAAAACTTCAAATCAGGCTTCGTATAAAATCCGTGTATTGAGAAGAGTATACAATTATAAGCCTAATAAATAGCTCATAGACTGAGGTTATAATTCGTCATTTTCGAGGAAGCCATCAAGGTGCAAACCAGTTTTAACACTTTCAAGAAACTGAACTATTTGGAAGGATTGAATGTACCCAATTGTTTCACATAAAGACAAATGTTAATGTACCAAATGAATCACCAATAATGGCCTAACAAGATGCATTCATTGATGTGACGTAATAGATTACCATGACAACAGACAAGCCATCTAGAAGCGCCCTATGTTTTGTCTTTAAACGCTTATATCTCACAAACGAACTCGGTAACCTCAATTTTCATTGCTGAAAAGTGATCAACCGGCTAAGATGAAACTCTCTTTAAAGTTATAAAAAATTCTCTGCTGCGGATATGGAGCCACCTTAAAATTTTCCAGTTGTAAACGTGGCTATGAATCTGCTCCAGAGAATTTTTTCTAGCTTTTTAGAGAGTTTTATCTTAGCCTGTTAATCACTTTTCAGCAATTGAGGTATTGAGATATAATCGTTTAATGGCAAAATATAGGGCGGCGTTTTTAGATAGCTCTTTTGTTGCCATGGTAGCATTTTACGCCATATTAACGAATGTATCTTGTCAAGCAATCATTGATGTTTCATTTGGTTTCATAACATGGCCTTAATGTAAGTTAATCCGTCAATTAAGACATTCCCTCCAAATTTTTGAAACCGCGAGTTTGAGCCACCTTAACATCAGTGTATCCTTCGGAAGAAATCATCAAAACTAAATAAGAAAAAGAACTTACTCAGATGGATAAAGGGATTTAGAAACTGTGTTGGTTCAACGGTGGGGAAATGGGTTTATCAACTGGATTGATATAGTAAATTGACCACCTTGAGAAATTCGAAAGAGTTGTTTCGAGCGTTAACCTTCAATTTCGACCGTCAGAACCATTTAGGGAAATATGAGTTGTTAGTGTTTCATATATAGCGAAAGATAGAGCTAGATAGCACGAATAAATTAGTTGAAAGAAAAGCGTTAATTAATTCCGTGGGGAGTGAGGGAGCCGATTTGAAAAATGAATCTTTGTTTGGCCTTTATTTCCAGCTTTCTTTGATGCTCTGATGCAAGGAAAGGCGCTGGTCACCATGTGTTGGCTAGTGTTTCATTTTCAGTTCAAATTTGCTACCTCACTAATCACGGAATTAACAAACGCTTTTCTTTCAAATATTTTATTCTTCTTATTACCCACGTTGCTATATCCCAACAATAGCGTAGCTCCATCTTTCATTGTATAAACGACAACTCATAATTCCCAATTACGTCAGCTTTCAAATTCAGCTCTACGGTGGTCAATTTACCATGCCAACCCAGTTGATAAACCCATTTTTGTGTTACTAAGATGGACCGAGGTGAAAAAGAAAAGGAAAAGAAAAAGGTTTCATGCTTCTTAGATATTAGGGCACCAAATTAGCATGCAGATGTTCTATAAGGTTGGATTCCTCCAATCGCGTCTGACATGACTTTGTCGACGAGAGTCACGAACTTTGCCGCGCTTCGTGAGAATACACGGTCCCGAAAGCATCACTCATTTGTTTACTTTAACGAGTTTTTAGTTTTATTGTGAAATTGTCGGAGCGCATTAAGTTTCGCTCAAGCAACGACGGAAAGCCGAGCATGGGGGCTTGCCGAAAAGACACAGAATTCTTTCATAAAACCTTTCCATTCTTCATGTGGCTTCTCAGAGACGTGACACAAAGCATCCCGCCATATTGCGAGGACATCAAAGAGTACTTCTTAACGCGGGTAGGACATAATAGGTACTGTTAGTGACACTAGTCCTTGCAAAGTATGCAAACGTGGATTATAAACTACCCAAGAAAGTACAGCTTGTTTTAAATACTACTTTAAAAGGGGCTGTTTCACAAAATTTATTCAAATTTAGCCACTGGGAACTGGCAGCCAAATCAAAGCGGAACGTAAAAACAGCTTCTTAAAGCATTGATTGAAAACAGCAAATACAATAAGAGGCAGGGATGGACAACATTAGAGAAGATTAAAATGGTTGCAATTAGGGTTTTTCAGAACTGTTCAGTCTAACAGTTTTTCAAAGTTCACCTCTGTTGAATGAAATAACTTAAGCTAGTAGATCACTTCTTCATTACGTTTATCTTTGTTGTTTGTAACTAAAATTATGTTTGGTCGACAGACTTTTTTTGAAACTAAGCTTTGAGTTGTGTTGTTTGAAGTAATTTCTGTGTTAAACCGGTTAGGTTGCATAGGATGCCTTTGAAGGGCACCCATGAAAAGGGCTATAAAGCGGCCCTGCCTGTCAAAGAATCACCCACTGTTTTTAAAGACTAGGGGGCTCTATATAGACTACCTTTTATGGCATGACGCGACGTGAAATGATGTGACCTGACATGCATGTCATGCCATGACATGACAAAAAATGACGTGACCTGACAAACCCGACTTACCAGAGTACATAAACTCTCTGATAAGTCTCGTACTCTTCGTTCACCTTCCCGCCCTCTTTTAGCACAACCCACCCATCTCGTCTTCCAGAACTCGCTCGTATGGCGACCATGCTTGTAAATTCTCTGCACCTTTTCTCTGGAACTCCCTACCTGAACAAATAAAATCATCACCATCTGCATTTACATTTAAAAGTAACCTTAACACATTCTTCTTCCGAGGACATTACGACCTATTTGTTTTTAAATTTAGTGTTATTTTAGCTTAATAGTATAAATTTATACCATAAGTTAGTTTAGTCCTAGTTGCTGTTATAGCGCATTGAGTGTCAGCAGAAGCTCAGAACCTTAAAGCGTTTAACGCGGGTTGAGAACTGGGGTTTTTTGAGTTTAAAAATTTCCTTATTTAGATGCAACGTAGCTCGTGTATTTTCCTGCGCGTGCACCTTCGATCTCATATTTGTCCATATTTGGGCATAAAATTGGTGTCCTAAAATCCCCAGCTTTGCTCCAAGGAAAAGAGTTGCAAGTTACACTCTTGAAGGTCATGTGCTTCTTGTGTCACTGACACTGAGAAATACGCATGATAAGTACTGATTTCTTCTTCTTCTTCTTTGTCTTATTATTATTATTATTATTATTATTATTATTATTATTATTATTATTATTATTATTATTACTATTATTATTATTATTATTATTATTATTATTATCATTACTATCATTACATTGCATGATATCTTATACAAGAAGAAGATTGTCCACAGCCCTCGCCATTGGGATAAGTTGGTTTCCTTTACTTTGTTCTGTGACCTGCATTACAGTTATAAGTCAGAGCCCTTTTTTTTTCTATTTCGAACTTTCTTTAAGGTATTTAAAGATCAAAGGCGGTCCGACGGGGATAACGCTCAGAAAGTTGCTGAGAGCATACTGCGTTTTTTTCCTGGATTTCAAGCATTTAGCCTGCCTCCGCCAAGCGCTGATGGCGAATTGGTGAGAAACATGAACAGCAATAAAAGCAGATTGAATCCCTGTTTTCTCAGCGGATTAGAGCAATTCAAGCAATTGCTGCGATCAGTATTGATACCAAAATACAGCTTCAATGAGGGTGAGATTGTAACAGGTGAAGGTATGTATGAAATTACGTGTCAGTAACGATTTTATCACTTGTGACATCAGCGTCATCATGTAGCCTCCTCCCCAAAGCGAAGTTTAGCGTCAAATGATTACTTGACTGTACATTTCTTCGGTAAGATCTGAAATTCCCTCTCTCTTCACTTGATTTAGTGCACTCACTTACCCTCTTTGGGTAGTTACATAAGGTCTCCCAGCAAGGTCGACCCATCAAGTTGTCTTGTCATTGGCACCCAATACCACCCCTCTCCCACTCCTCTAGAATCGTTCTGTCGCTTTATACAGAGTATTTTAGACCGCACTGCATCCGCTCTAATATTAAGACGTTAACACACAAAAAAAAAAAATTAAAGAAATTATTAAACAACTGGAAAGGGCTCAGTCGGTTGAACATCGGAGGTGGACATGGTGGAGATGGTTCACTCATGGTTTTCAAAATAACTGCGGAGAAATAGTTGCCTTCGAGTAACTTCATCCCGAAATGGTTAGATTTTCAGCTGGTCTCGACTAACAACTGAAAACCGAAGGCCTTGTCTTACGATCCTTCACTGTGTTCGTAAATTTTGTGGGACGATTACACACATTCTTTGCAAATTATTGTGGATGAGTATTTTTGCTCTTTTTTTTCTCAATTTTTGCTCTTGTTTTAGCTGATCGTATTGTAGGAACAAGTTTCCATGCCATAGTTTCATGCTACATCTCTTTTAAACATTTTTCCTTATTGAATGAATTTGTACGATTTGGCCTTGCGAAATGATCTATGAAATGAATCATATATATTGAAATGCGGATATGAAATCAAATGAAGCTATGATCCTCGCAGTTATGAACGCAATGTTAGCAATTGCGTAGACTGAGAAGCCTGAAAAATTCAGGACAACAACGGGTTTGAACACGTGACGTCGCGATACCAGTGCGACGCTGTAACCAACTGAGCTTAGTATGAAGCCACTGTCGTTGAGATCTGGTCATTTTTGGGTTCTAATGTTCCCGTGATGAATGAATCAACGAATGAAATGATATTATATGAAATGAATCACATATTGAACTGCGGATGTGAACTGCGTTAAAGTCCTCAGTGAATTTTTCAGGCTCCTTCACGCAATTGCTAAAATTGCGTTCAAAACTGCGAGGATCATATCTTCACTTAATTTCACACCCTCATTTCAATATGGGATTCATTTCATATATCATTTCATTCGTTGCTTCATTTATCACGGGAACATTAGCACCCGCAAATGACCATCTCCCAAAGGCCGTGGCTTCATCGCTCAGTTGATTAGAGCGTTGCACTTGTATCGTGACGTCACGGGTTCAAACCCAGTTAAAGTCCTGAATTCTTCAGGTTTCTCTACGCATTTCACTACTTGCATAATCCCATAATGCAATACGTTTTGGGGAGTTCTTTACATAAAAACAATACAAGTTATTTCCTCTTAGCACTGTATCATGCTTCCGTGAACTGACCCCCCGAAAAAAAACAAAAAAAACACGTATTGCATTATGGGATTGTGCGAGTAGTGAATCGCTAAAATTGCGTTCACAACTTCTAGGATCATAGCTTCTCTTAAATCTAATGATAATGTCATCACTTTTGTCGGGTATATAGTTTATTTGTGTCCCTCGTAGCATCCTCGTAGCGCTCCGCTCGGGCGCAAATGATGCTAGCTACTCGGGCCACAAATAAACTATATGCCCTCCAAAAGTCATGTGATCGTCCTATTCTCATGGCAAACTAGGATATTGGCTTGGACTGTCCTTGTTTTCCATGTTTCAGTCTCGAGACGAATGATTTTACTTATAAACGCGAAAACTACCATGGCTTTGTTCATGATGACGTGCACGCAAATCTGTCAAAGCAGGGGCCTATGAAAAGGAGCGTACAGCTTCATTGTATTTGTGGAGCGGCTTAGAGTGAATTTGCTGCGAAACCAGACGTTTCCACTGAGCTTATCACAAATCTGGCATGAGAAATTATTGCCCATGGGATCGAGACGCAAGCCAAGTCTCATTTAACTACTCTTTCAAAAATAGCTTGATCTGTGAAAATGCCGTCACATAGACCTAGTATTGGAGTTGTAGGCTCTCGTTGATGGGCTCCTGGTCAAAGTATATAAACTCCTGGTAACCCTGTGTCCATTATACTTTAAATCAGGCCTTGCTGCGTTGGTCCAACTGTATGTTGACGCTATTAAT
>OX421447.1:7751367-7761367 GCA_949126865.1 Montipora capitata
GCAATAAGAGATTGTTGTCAGTTGCGCGCTCTTAATCCACACTTGCCTCCCTTTTTTTAACCGGCTTTAATTTTTTTTTTTTTATGAAAGCCACTGATGGAAGAGATGAAGCCATATTTAGGAGTCCTGCAGCAACTAAAAGACTTCGACGAGAAAGCGAGTCTGGAAATGGCAGCTCGAGCTTATCAAGAGCAGGAAGTGAAGAAGTTTGAGGTGATAGCAATATTAATAGCATCTATGCAAAACTTATGAGGGCGGGGGGGGGGGGGATAAAAGATAACGTCAGAAATTAATGTAATGTAATTAAAAGAATATGTATCGCAGTTTTGATGAGTAAAATGCACGAAGCTAGTAAGTTCTAAATCCCTCTTAACCACTTTTATTCTCTTTAGAATGACTACAAGTCGCAAATTAATGCAACAATTGACCGAATGCAAAAATGGCCGCCAACAAATTATTCTTTTGTCTTTGTGTTATTTAAGCCTAACTAGCCTCGTTCACACGCGTAAAATTGAAAGAATTTGGGCTGTAAAACGATGCTAGTTAGGCTAGTTAACACAAAGACAAAAGAATTAGAAAATTAAACGAGCCTTACCTGTAAGGTGAAGTTTGATTGTGATTCTGCCAAATCCCTGGTGACTCGGTGAGGGTTAACATGAGATGCACACGTGCCGCCGTGGATAATCAGACTTTCAAAGGTTGTGGAGACGGTTATCAAGATACAAATGAATACAGAGGAAAATGGAAGAACAAGGGGCGGGAAGTAGAAAAAGTGTGAGGGAGGGCATGTTAACCCTCACCGAGTCACCAGGGATTTGGCAGAATCACAATCAAACTTCACCTTACAGGTAAGGCTCGTTTAATTTTCTAATTCTACCAAATCCCGGTGACGTCACTTCCGGTTAACATGAGATTTTACAGCAATAAACGTGGACACAACTATTCCAATCCACAAAGCCAACTTATCGACCTGGCTTAGCCCCAGCAAAGCTGTTTCCAGCAATAACGGGTTGCTTATTGAACTTCTGAAAAGCAGATTCTCGAGATCATTCGATGTGTTTCAGGATTGCATCAGTTGGAATCACCTGCCTGCTCTCGATATAGCTGCTGATTTGGCGCTGTGAGCATTAAACCTTGCTGTATCTACTCCACTTGCTTCCATAACAGCTTTAATTCATCGCCCATTTGCATTCGTACCAATGTACCGATAAGGTATGACATATGAAAGGAGAAGACGGCCTTTGCCATGGTCACGAAACAAGCTGGGTTTTTCCAAGATAGCGTTCTAGAGTAAGTGGTTCTTTAGGGTACTCTAGGGTTCTTCCCAACAAAAAATGACACGAGGGTTTTCCCCAGGTCTGTCCTGCTTGCCATGATCCTGTATGTAGAACATAGATAATAATCAGGCGTTTTTTCAATAGTACCGATCCTAGCGGTTTAAGGGTCAGTTCTTCCGAGACAGAGCTTTCTCAGAGGATACAATAGTCCTATATACTCTAGGACAGGCATAAGATCCCAAGTTACCTGATATCGAGGAGTAAGCTTGCAACAGTTGAACACACCCTACAGGTAGCGCACTTTAAAAGGATGGTCAGTTACAGCGTAGTGACAACCAGGAAATTCAATCCCCTTAAACAGCTTGCGAGTGCTGAGCAAGCCGTATTAATCGTCGAGTATGACAGTCGCTTAATATGAAAGGCGTGGAGAAACGTTGACACGTTGTTCACACTCGGATGTAGTGGATCAGTTTTCTCTGGTAGACCAGATGCACACCATGCATTTGCGGATATGAACATCTTCCTGCTTTGTTGCCGCTAATTATTCAAGAGGACATGAGCAAGTGCGCAACCTCGCCCGGAATGTTACCCTTTATGAACTGTCGCCTGACACCTTGCATGTCAGGGGTTGCCGTTCTGGGTTCAGAGGGTGAGCATAACCATGAGAAAATGTAATTGTTAGTGAACTGTGACCAATTCACAGGGAAAGCATCCACATATGATGCATTCATATCTTGCTTCCAGGAAGCGTAGCCACTAGTTTGATGGTTGATTCTACTTGCAGACAGGTCAATCTGGGGAACAACAAAATCCCATATATATATACAAGTAAATACCGGGATTCAGTTCCCATTATGATCCCATCTTCTCAACGGCGCGAAAGAGAATCTGCAGTTAAATTAAACCGCACCGGTTGACGCCCATAAGAAACGCTGACTATACTTCTAAAAGGGCCTATAATCAAATTTCCTTAGCAATTGTATTGCATTCCTTGTTCCTGCATCCCCGATGCCACTGATGTAGGAAATCGCAGTCATGTTGTAAGACATGTTCCTGATGCGAAGAATGGACACTGACCCGAGTAAGGACATAAATCCCGACCCCACGGAGGGCGGTTCAAGAATACTCAGTTTGCGTTTCGTGCATTGTTGCACCCCGACCCATGCGTGATGCATCTACTGTAAAAGCGATATTTGGGGAACAACGGTCAATAACCCGGAAAGCTGTGGACACCGAGATGACTCACCACTCTAACAGCACCAATGCTGTCAGCAGACGGAGGCATGTTTACAACGAAAAACCTTAAGAGAGGTGTGCCAATTCTTTGTCCCATTCCAATTGTCTATACTACAAAGGACCAGACTCTACCCCAGGGAAAGTAAATGCTAAAGTTCCTATCAATGTGACAACTTCATGGATTGAAATCTCCTGGGTATGCAAAGCTTTATGGCACAAAACAACGACCTTGTCAGCCTCCGTTAAGGCTAAGCATATATGAATATTGTTACAGGAATCCTAAGAACTCTAGGTACTTCGTAGGGTGAAAAACAGACTGGGTCGGGTGAAACAAACCCAAGCGCGTAAATAATTGGGCAGCATGTAAGGTTGCCTCAAGGCAGGCCTCCTCAGAATCCTCTATGTGAAAAGAATGATCAATATAACTCAAACAATTAAGTCCGTACAGGGTGCGTAGGGTGGAAAAAACTGATTTTAACACCCTGGTAAAGATGCAAGGACTACCTGTCAGTCCCATGGGTAGGGCCCAAAAACGGAACAGAAGACCCCTCCATGCAAATTTGAGATATTTTCTGAAGGCAGGCAATATAGGGATGGCATTGAAGAAATTGGGTGGGTCTATAGAGGATATAAAACACCCAGGTTTCATCAACCTTATGGTAGATCCTAGAGTAACCACCCTGAACAGTAGGTCAATGCTTGATTTAAAAACTTCAAATTGAAAATAACTCTATGAACCCCAGATTCCTCTTTTGGTCATAGGAATATCGGAGAAACAATTTCCCCTGTATCAATAGCTTCTTGCTCAATAACAGAAAATTTGAATTCTGCATGCCGGGGGCTTGGAGGGGTAACCTGGTGTAGATAGATAATAGAATTAAAGTTCACAGCTAGATATACACTGCAAGATATACACTGCAAGATAAACGGGTCAGAAGCCAACCTTGCTATTCGTAATTGGCCAGCTTGCAATGGTGCAACTGACCTAATAACACTATCAACGCTACTCATGTAACCAACCTGAGGATTACAGTTTAGCAATTTGTCTCCTTATTGGACTGGGATCATGGTTGACGGCCTTGCTTCTTCTTGGTTGTGGTAGGAGCCCCTTCTCCCCTAACAAAGGCATTGCAAAATAAGACTTGCCACCTCTGGAGAAGCAAACTGGGCGTTCAGGTCTGGTTTCAGAGATTCCCGGCCACGAAGATTTAGTTCCCGGTTTACTGCCAATGCTAGAACAAGGGAATGTGGGAGAGTCGCCTAGAACGCGCCTGATGCTTTATCACAGGCATTGACGGTGGCACAAAATGAGAAAACAAAAACTGTCGAGCTTTCTGAAGAGCCCTGTCTGAGGATTTGGTATAGCGGCTATAACGTTGACGTCACCTATTGTAAATATATGCCAATCAGAGCCTCATTGGCTGTCACAAAGGGTCTTTTGTTCCTGTGGTTGGCACACTTGAATAACAAAAACAATATTTGTAAACAGAGATCATCCCTACTTGGAGACAACCGATTACAAATAGCTCTGTTCACTTTTGAGGAGACTAGCAATTAGCAATTTTCTTGTTTTAGGTATTTTTCCACCAGCCCCTTTAGCTTTGTTTTAGGGAGATCGCCTTCGATAAGGTCTTCTAGCATAGTGGCCAGCTTGGCGTTAAGTGGCGCACCTGTTTTGTCAGTTGCCGATAATTCCGCTGCTAAGTTGTCAAAACTTGACCTATGGGACTGCCCTAAGTAATCTGCAAGGCAACCAGTGAGCACAGGCCAAACCTCTGAGCGTTAGTCATCACCATCAGCGGGCTTATCCTGATCACTTTCAGAGCCCATTCAGAGCCCTAAATTTGGCTTCAATCTCTTACTAAGCTCTTGTTTCAGGGAAGCGACTATCCCCGTAGCTCTGCTTTCCTCGAGGAAGGAAGCGGTGGGGAGGCCCCTCATCTAAGTTTTGTGTGGTTGCTAAAATGTAAACAACCGAAAAATATTGAGCTCTGAAGGACCAAGAACCTCAAATTCGGGAAAAAATATTTATGTTTCCCTTCATATAGCCATTTCGCTAAACTAGAAGTGGCTCCTAACAGGAGAAGCCATTGCCAAGCACAGTTCTCCGGCATCCACGTGTCCGTTGTAGTCCACTTCAACTCGCGAGGTAAACTAGAACTTTCTTTCCCTCAACTGTTGAAAACATTAGGACTCAAAGGGAAACTATAGCTTAAAGTTTCTTACCCTAACAACCGCCTCCACATTGGATAGGACGGCAAAAAGCGAGGCATACTATAAGGCTCTCGACCAAACTCAGTCTTAAATGACAACTTGTTGTCAAGCACTGGTTCTGCGGCATCCACGTGTCCGTTGTGGTCCACTTCAACTCGGGAAACTAAAACTTTCTTTCCCTCAAACGTTGAAAATGTTAGGACTCGAAGGGAAACTATAACTTTCTTTCCCTTAATAACCGCCTCCACATTGGATAGGACGGCGAAAAGCGAGGCACATAAAGCTCTCGACATAGCTTGACAGCTTTTAAACGACAACTTGTGAAACGTCAATTTTTCCTCGTTGCACTTTTCTTCCTCAGGCTTAGTTTTCGAGATAAACTGTATAACACAACAACAAGAAGTTAATTGAAGCGACATTATTTTCTTACCTGCAATAGTAAGGACAAATAAAGCGAAAAAAACCCGGAGACCACAAAAGCTCTGAACTCCACGGCTTTGCAATGTGTACTGATTATCCACGGCGGCACGTGTGCATCTCATGTTAACCGGAAGTGACGTCACCGGGATTTGGTAGAATAATTTGTTGGCGGCCATTTTTGCATTCAGTCAATAATTGGAAATGGCATTGTGAAAACTAATTTTCTTGAAAAATGCTTCGCGCTATGCCTCGCTTTGGCCTCGGAAATGGTCACTTGTCCCTGTTCTGCCTCCTTCATTTCGCTCGCAACAACACTTTTCAGATTTGTCGGAACACAAATCCCTTTCTGTACCTTCATACCCAACTCTAATCTTGATTTGGGATCTGAGACTCCCTAAAAAATCTCCCAAAATACTGAAAGTTGTCGGCTATTGAAGCGCTCCTACGCATACCATGTAGCTCTGCGGTTGGGCATCCGAACTCAGTAGTAATCGTCAAGTCACAGCTTGGACCTTTTCCTGGAACAACTGGTTTTTTTCCGAATACACCCGAGTCAAAATTGATGATTAAATGTCTTCATTTAGAAACATTGTTATTCGTAAATTCTGCTTTTTGTTTTTAGGAACAACAAGCTCGACTTGAACAAGAACGTCGTGAACGTCAGATGGAAGTAAGGCCATTTAATGCTGAGATTTATGGAACTGATCATTACCGTGAAAATGATTGAATTGGTGGCAGGAAAAATGCAAGCCATTCTTTCAAAAAGGGACACTCTAGTTTAATTAATGAGGCACTTGATATCAAAACTTTTATCTTTTTGTCAAAAGAAATTTCGCGAATGCTTTGGTTCATTGCATCAAACATAGGCCTAAATACAAAAATAAAAAAATGGACTGAAAAATTTTCCTGAAATTCTCTAAAAAAAGTCTGTAAATCCCAATCTCAAAAAATCCCGATTTATCCCAATTTCTTTCCAAAGCAATCACGTAATTTGCATAAAATGCGGGAATCTTGTGACCTGTGGTCAAATTGCATTAAAGCACCTTCTAATTGGTTCAAAACGTTGAGCTTCCTATGCCTCCAGGCCTTACAGTGATGCTAACAAGGCATGCTGGGAACATAACGTATGGGTTAAACCACTGACCAGTAGTATGTGAATGGCAAGAGGCCGCTTGGAAACAGTGGAAGAAGCTTCTTAGAACCACCCAAATTAATTTTTATGCTACTGGCTATATTTTTAAATCATTATCATCTAAAAATCTTTAAATTTTCTAAAAATCCCATAAAAAAGGTATCGTCTCTGTTACGAGCCTAGAAAGGCCCAGCAGGCCGGCGCTTATCTCCGGTTTCTGTAGCATGAAGCGACTAGGAGTATTTCTACCCCCTGGATGGGATGCCAGATCACTCGATCCCGGAGTCGAGCACTTTAACCACGAGGTCACCGCACCTCCCATGTGACTCTAAAAATCCTAAAAAAATCAGTATTTTTGTATATAGGACTAATTTGACCCTTTGTTTAGTTATATAAATTGGTTTAGATTCTCAGTCAATCAAAGGCAATTGTTGCTTTCCCGTAAGTGGCCTGGTTTCCAGCACTTTGCTCCGGCAGCACGTATATTTCTGGTTTCCCCCAGTGTCAAAATTGGCTCATTTGGTTGGTTTACTCTGCGTCATTCATGTTTGGCCCACGAAAGAATTTAGGTCTTGGGTTTTAAAGGCACAAACTAGAATAACTATGTACGAAAACTAGAATTCTTTAGGAGCTGATGAAGTGGTCTTTTAATTAATAGATGGAAAAGCAACAAAGAAAATTCGAAGAAGAAAAGAAAAGACTCCAGGAGCAAAGGGAAGCAGATGCCAAGGCTCAGCAAAAACAAATCAAAAATATGATGAAGGCTAACATGCAGAAAGCTGAACAAGACCGCATAGGTTTTATAAGAGAAAACCAAGCACTGAATGCACGTCTCGTGGAAATGGAGAGGTTAAATCAAGAAAATCAAAGGGAGATTGTCAGTTTGAATGGCCAGATTCGTCAAAACAGGGGCCAACAGAATGAAGTGAGAAAACCAGGGTTCCGTGATAAATCGCTCCAGGTTGTGACTGGATTTGCCTTCACTGTTATTTTCAAGGAGTAGATTTAACTCCAAAAGGGGAGTTTAAAAAAAAGGTACAAAACCACTCCATTTTTGGAGTAAAATTCACTCCGGTAATGCTTACTCCGTTTTTGGAGTAAAATGTACTCCTATATCTTTTACTCTTTTGTTGGGGTAAAAATTTACTCCAGTATTGTTTACCCCTCCTGTGGTGTAAAATTCACTCCAATACAAGAGTAAATTTTACCCTTCTATTGGAGTGAATTGAACTCTTTAAATGGAGTTCAATTTACCCTTGACAGAGTTAAATCAACTCCAAAACTGGGGTGAGACAAAAAGGTACAAAACCACTACTTTTCAAGAGTAAAATTTACCCTCTGAAACTTTACTCCCAGAGTAATATTTACTCTTTCTACAGAACACATTCACCCTCACTAGATCTACTGTACCTTCATTTATAGTCAGATTTCTCATAAAACCATGAAAAGTTCATTTTTTTTTAAATATTATGTAAAGAAAAGACCAGGTTTACAATGAAGCATCTAATACTGGTAATTTTAATCATAAGATTGCAAAGAATGCACATCGATATGCATGATAAATACAATCTGTATACACATACAAATACATCACAAAAATCAAAGCTATCTTTATTCTAATTATTCGGGCAATAATAAAATGGCAATCAGCTGAATGTGTTCTTGCCTTAAACAAAGATAAATTGAGTGGTTTGTGTTTTGATTACAGATTGCAACAATGAATGGCTGCAAAATAACTTCAATTACAAAAACTAAAGCATACAACATACTTGGATAAATGTGACTCAGTATAACAAAATGGGTTTTATGTACATGTAATACAAGTCAGTTCTTACAGAAAGAAGTCAAACGTAAAAAAATGGAACATGCCTTAGGATAACTGATGCAAAAATTTTGCCATCGTTGACCTTTACGAATGTGTTCTTTTTTTCTCCAACAGAATTGTTTTCAAAAAGAAAAAAAAAACACAGAACTTAGGCTGATAATTTACATTAAGAAAAAACTAAAAACTTTTTGTTTCCAAAAAGAAGAAAAAAACCCCTGAGATTAAGCTGATAATTAAGTATGCTCCCAGCAAAACAATTACAGCGAATGAAAGTTTTAACAAAACCTTGCTTTCTCCCACAAGGTAAATGTCTCTAGTTCAATTAGTGTGCCAGAAGCAACAATCCTTGCAAATGTTGTTTTTAGAACCTCTCCATTGATTGACTCATCATCCTTAAAAGTAATTAAAGAGAATAATGATTAGTATCACCCCTTCCAAAATTAAGATCATTCGACAATATTCTAACAAAATAGGAAGAGAGCACAAATCTAATACATCCCTAATCCTGAGAAACAAAAGACACCAGCCACCAATTTTGGTGTACCAAATAAATGGAACCACATGTAATACCGGTACTTGCATGAGATTATATCTGTAACATTGTTCTTGATTCATTGAGTAACTCAGTTAACTATCAAAATTAATTTTGTCATAATGATAAAAGTACACATATAGTGGTGGAACTCATGGAACAAATCTTGAAAATATATTGCCAGATGCTTTCTTTGTCTTCAACACTTTTCCAAAAAAAATTATGTGTGATGAGGTATTTAGAATTATCTCATTTAACAGTATTTCAAATTTTAAACTGAAAGCAGATATTGGGTGAGACAATGGATACATGTAAATGAAACTGCAGCATCATCTTCCGCTAATCGCTAGGCATTACTAGTCTATACATACACAGGCCTGTAACTCAGACAGTGCTTTATAATTATTTTATTGCAGTGACTGTCAAGAATTAGTTGTTAAAGTGTAATTTGTGTGAGTTATTTGTAAATATCTATATGCATCACTTGTTTAAAAGCAACAATCAGCTTCTAAGTCTTTCAGACTTTCAGCTGTTTGACTGCATTACAGGTTTTTTACAGAAACATGCCTCAAGGGAATTTTTTCATTGCACCAACCTTTTCTTTTATCTGAGGGTTTTCTCCAACTCCTCTTCCATAGATGATACATGTAGTGGTATGTACTGTATGTTGCAAGAAGAAGGCATCTTCTTGCCTAGCCTCAGCACTTTCTGTAACAAACTCTCTGTCCAAACTTCCCAGCAATCTTTTAATGAACCAATTCCCAGCTGTACCCACCTCCAATTTGAACTGTTAATCAACAAATAAATATAGTGAAAAGTTTCAGTTTTCTTGGAAAAAATAATTCATAACCTCAGTCACATTTCCAAACAAAAATTATTACCGCTACTTACAGATAAAAGATGTCATAAGAATTTCATCCAGATAAGAACACTCAATATCACATGTCTCAAAAAAAAAATGCTGGTACATGTAATAATAAAGCTGATCATTTCTAAGGTGTATGACAACTGCAGACTGCCTACAAATAGCGATTGTAAACAGTATTTAAGTCTAAGCACCCATTTTAAATAAAACGTTTAGCTTTCAATAACTGTGAGTTACGGTTAGTTTGGGGTCTGCACTCTGCAAGTGTCAGACACTGTCACTTCTGTTATAACGTAAGTGTTTGAAGAGCAGACTCATCAAAATTTGGCTCTCTTTTCTTTAAACGCCAATAATAACAATCTCATGCAGGCATTAACATACTATTTGCATTGAGTACAATAGTTTAAATGACAGCTGAAGCTTTCTGCTTTCTGTCGTCATGTAATTTACGGTGAGAGCACTCTAATACCAAATCATTTGCTTAATCATTTGATCTAAA